>MU251552.1:46991-68626 GCA_019669835.1 Amylocarpus encephaloides
GTACTTGATTAGTAAGCGATACAGACTAGTACGCGATACAGAGTCCCTGTAATTTTGACTACTCTATACATTTCTTTTTGAATTACAAGTTAACTTACGTAACGTACTTGATTAGTAAGCGATACAGACTAGTACGCGATACAGAGTCCCTGTAATTTTGACTACTCTATACATTTCTTTTTGAATTACAAGTTAACTACACAAGGTACTAGCTTTTAAGTTAGATTAGGTGATCTATTACCCTTCAGGGCATGTACGAGCTGTATGTTCTAGTGATCTACAGATACTACAAGTGCGTGGTGCTCGCGTCAAGGGTCTTGACTCAGATATCCTAATTTCTTGATTTCCTCCTCCTTCTACAATTATATACTGATTTTATGCCTGTTGGGTCTCCTACGCACTTAGAACCCCTCCTCTACCTACATATGACTTCTTCTTTTGTCTCTTCTTCTTTACCTTCTCATTTGCAGCCCGTAATTTCTTGTTTTCAGCTGAGAGGAGGACTACACTATGTATCGCCATTTAGCATCCCTTAATCAGTTAGTTTACTACTTAGATTATAGGACTCGGAGGGGTCTACGTACGATAGCGTATAAGACCTTAAACTACTTAAGTTCGGAGTTGTAGTTCTGTGAGATTGTGGGGTGTTTTAGGGACCTAGAGAGGTGTAGTTTGAGGAGGCTGAAGAGTACCTCGAGGGGGCGATGAAGTCTGTAGTTGAATATGTAGACGTGATAGGACCTGATCTGGCTCAAATAGAACTAGGCCAGTAGCTCTGAAGCCATTTTGGATAGTACTTGTACTATAAGTAGTTGTACGGGCTTAAGAATACAAGCTAAGGAAGTCGTCCTTATCAATGTGATTAATTCCACCCCGTATTTACTCTTGTACAGCTAGCCTATATGACCGTTTAAGGACTGAAAAACAAGATACATCTAAAGGCTGGAGTAGATGAGAAGAGTGAGGAGGCATACAGAGTACAATAATAGAGTGTTAAAAGTAGTATTAGTCAAATTCAGCTGTAATATGACTCCTATAGCTATCGAGGATCAAAAGTTGGTATTTTCTAATTGTACGAGCTTCTGTATATGGTCCAAAGTGCTCTTTAAGCTAGTATAGACTAATTTCATCTGTTGTTTATCTATTTTCACTAACTCAAATCCTCTAATTAGACGGTAAGTTATCGTACTAGCTCTTTTAATGTATATAACTGTTACAGCTGATTGCTGGAACAGGTGACATAGCCCTGAGGCTCGGCAGTGGCCACCCAAGAACGGGCTGGGCGCTGCACAGAGAAGCTATGGGTCACGTGACACTAGATCATAGGGGATCGTAATGATCTAATATGAGCGGTCATCCTAGATCGCTATGATCTAAGATGATCTTTTAGTACGAAGGTTCTATATAACTCAGTGGTATTTCCTACATAGATAGAAGCTTCGTGCTTAACTTAAATATAGTATCTTTATACTATACTTAGTAACTTATAAAAGGTTATTAGTCTTAATTAGTAATAGCGTCCCTACCTACTAAACTACCTACCTTCGTACTCTCAAGTAACACTAGCCCGACCGTACGTTACACTTTAAGTACTAAAACTAACAGGTACTAGCGTACACGTTAATTAAGTAATATCTATCACAGGAAATTTCTATAAAACTCTAGCCTTCTCGTCTAGCTTAAAGGTACTAGTGTCTACCGCTCTCGTTAAAGAAATCGATAAGAATCTTAAGTACAAAAGTATTAACGCCTTTAACGGCGAGCGTAATAAGCTTTATAGGTTTTTACTTTAACTTAGACTATATATTAAGTTTAATAGGGAACGGTTTTAATCCGAGATAGAGTAGGTTCTATAGGTAGTTATACTACTCGAGGGAAAAGCTCTAAACTAGATTAAAGGGTTCCTTAAGGACTATCTCACCTATAGCGATAGGAACAGGGTTCTAAGTAAGAACAAAGTAGAAGACACGACTATTAAAATCTTCGGTACTTAGGAAGGATTCGTTTCTAAAATTAAGACTAACTTTAGAGTTATAAACGAGAGAAGAGAGGTAGAACGAGCTATTAAAGCTCTATAATAGAAAGGGTCGGTAACTGCCTATACTAGAGACTTCTAATAGTACTCTACCTATATAGAATAAGGTAATAAGACACTTAGCTACGTCTACTATAAGAGGTTAAAGGACTTTATAAAGAATAAACTTATTTAATATAGTAGTAGTATTAATAGTCTTAAACAACTTATCGAAGCCGTCTATAAGATTAATAACGACTAGTATAAGCGTAGTATAGAAAAGAAAGGAAGATACGACTCTAATTATAGAAGAATAGGCGAAGGAAGGGTCTAAGGGAATAATAATAACTCTAGATAGTATAGAGACCCTATAGAACTCGACGTTACTCGACGAAAAGAATTATCGCTATAAGAGCGATTAAGATATATATAGAACCGCACTTGTTTTAACTATAAAAAACTAGGATACCTCGCTAGGAATTATAAGAGCGAAGAGAAGAGGTTCTAGGGTTACCTACTAAGAAAAGAACTAAACGCTACTATCTAAGAAAGAGAAGAGTATAACGAGTATAAAGGACCTATAATACTTAATATTACTCGAGTATAAGAAGATAAGGTTACGTTACTTACGAAGTAATTAGACTAGGACCTAGAGTTAACTAATAAAACGCTAGAGGTATAGGAACTAGATAATAAATAAAATATTACCCTAGATTATAGCTTAGACGGGTTAGAAATGTTACTAGAAGACTATAAGATATACCTTATCTCTAATAGAAAGAAGAGTCTAAAGGACGTATATAAGAAATTAGAATAAAAGTACTAAAAATATAATAATAAGATACTTAAATAGATTTTAGAAAATACTTAAAAAGAGATAGAAGCGATCTAATATTAGAAGAACTTAGTAGAAATATATTTAGAGTATACGATACGACTATGTACTATCTATTAAGGCTATAAGAAGATGCTCGTAGAAACTAAGATAAGAGTTTAAAGAAGCTAGTAATACTAGAACACGATAGCTAAGAATATAAAGTATACTAGAATAGTATAACTATAGATATTAGTATATAGCGGATTAAGAACATAGGTAATAAACTAGGTAAAAGAGATTAAAGAGGAAGAGAACGTATTAAGAATTAATTACTTACGATATAAGGTACTAGCGTGATCGTTCTACTAGAACGACTCGTGTCTAACCTAATACTCTAGTAAGACTAAGTTTAGTTATTAGCTAAGAAAGAAGGCACCTATTATCTAGACTAAGGAAAGTGAAAACCACGTAGAAATCGAGGTACTAGATATACTATAGACGCTAAAAAACTAGAAGACCTTACTAATAATAGACTACTAACGAGTGTTTATAAAGAGCCTAGGACCTTATATAATAAAGAGTTATATATAATAGGAAAAGGATAGTAACTTTTCCTAACCGTTTATATTAATAGATAAACGCTTAGAGTAATAATAGACTCTAAAGTAATAGGTAATTTTATAAATTATATAATAGTTATATACTATAAAATTAAGCTAGTTAAGAAGGATCGCTTATATTATCTATTTATACTAGATAAAGATACTATTAGACTATTAAATAGATAAGTGACTATTAAAACTAATAGGTTAACTATAAAGGTATTAAAAGAATATACTAAAGATATTAAGTTTAATATTACCTACTTAGAAACTTATAAGTTAGTACTTAGTATACTATAGTTAGCTCTCTATACCCTTACTATAGACTAGTAGAAGAAGCGTATTACTTTAGACTACTATTAATACGTAAACGACCGTATAGTACTTAGGTAGAAAGAATAAAACCTAAAGTAGAAAGAGCTATATATAACTCGTCTAACTAATAAGAACCCTACCTAGGCCTCTACACTAACGCGAATACTAGTAGTATATAAGAAATATAAGTTACTATTCCTTAAAGGATCTAAGAACGAGGCCCTTCTAGAGTACTAACTATAGAACTATAAGATACCTCTAGAACTAGAAAAGACGTCTAGCTTTAGACTAATATACTAATAATCTATAGTAGAGCTATAATACCTAAAAGAATATATAGATAAGAACCTAGTAAAGGGTTTTATACGACTATCTATCTTATCTACTATAAGTCTAATATTATTTATTCTAAAGAAGAATAGATAACTTTGTTTATATATTAACTATTATATTCTTAATAGTATAACTATTAAGGATCAGTACCTACTACTCTTAATTAATAAGCTATACGATCGACTATAAGAGGCGACCGTTTTTACTACCTTAGATATAAGAGGTACTTATAATCTTATTAGAATAAAGAAAGGCGAGAAATAAAAGATAGCGTTTAAGACACGCTATAGTCTATATAAATACTAAGTTATACCGTTTAGGCTTATAAACGTATCTATGTTCTATAAATAGATAATTAACGACTAATTATATAAGTATCTCAACGTTTTTATAATCGCTTACTTAGATAATATACTTATTTACTCTAAGAACGAAAACGAGTATATTTAATACGTAAAGAAGATATTAGCTAAACTATAAACGGTAAAACTTCTTCTTAAACTAGAGAAGTACGAATTTTACTTAGAAGAAACCTACTTCTTAGGATTTATCGTAGGGAAACACGAAATTTATATAAATCTAGCTAAGGTCGAGACTATACTTATATAGCCTAAACTAATAATAGTTACGTAAGTATAATTCTTTCTAAAATTCGCTAACTTCTATAGGAGATTTATATATAACTACTCTATAGTAGCTAAAGTACTTACGGATCTAATAAAAAAGAACTAGGACTTTAAATAAATAATAGAAGCCTAAGATACGTTTAAGGTACTTAAGGAACGCTTTATATAGGCGCTAGTTCTAGCTACCTACGATCTAGACCTAGAGGTAGTTATAGAAACTAACGTATTAGACTTTACTCTTAGAGCTTATTTAAGCTAGAGATATAATAGAAAACTATAACCTATTATATACTACTCTTAAACGTTCTCTTCTATAGAACTTAACTATAATATATATAATAAAGAACTATTAGCTATAGTAGTCGTCTATAAGTAGTAGTAATACTATCTTAAAGAAGTAAAATATATAATCTAAGTATAAATAGACTATAAGAATCTTATATCCTTTACTATAATAAAGATACTAAATAGATAATAAGTTAGATAGTTAGAAGAGTTATCTACTCTAAAACTTAATATTACATATTAGAAAGAATTAGAAAATATAAGAGCTAACGCTCTTAGTAGACGATAAGACTACTTAGGTAAGCTAATAGAAAGGCCTAGAGCTATACTTAAGGTAGGAGCTAATAAGTTAGAATATAACTATAAACTTCTCGCGACTCTTATAGTAATAGAAGACGATAAACTTATAAAACTAATTAAATATATATATTAAATAGACGAATATACTACGAGAGTACTATAGTCGCTAATAGAAGACTTTGTTTAGAACGAAGTAGATATCCTCTACTTTAAAGGACTCGTTTATATTCCTAGTAAAATAAGATAACACTTTATTAAGAAATAGTACTCGCTACTAGTATACGAATATTAAGAAATAATAAGAACCTTTAAGAAGATCGCTAGGGATTACTACTTCCTAGGAATAAGAAAGTATATTAAAACGGTTATTAGAGAATATAAACTATATATAAAAAGTAAGTCTAATAGACACGTACTATATAGCCTTCTTTAATTACTATAGATGTCGTAAAGAGTATAGGAATCGATCGTATTTAACTTTATTATTAAACTACCTCTATTAAAAGAACTAATAATAAAAATAATATTTAATACTATATAAGTTATAATAGACTAACTTACTAAATATAAGTACTTTATACTATATAAAGAAGTAAGTAACGTATAAGAACTAGTGTATACGTTTCTTAAGATAGTAATAAGCTAATATAGACTACTAAAAGAAATTATCTTAGATAGAGATAAACTATTTATATCTAAGTTTTAGACGTCGCTTATAAATTAGATAAGACTAAATTATAAAATATTAATAGTATTTTACCTATAGACGAACGAATAAATAGAGAGATTAAACTAATCGTTAGAATAATACTTATATAGTTACGTTAATAGAAAATAAAGTAATTAGATAGAGCTTCTCTTACTCGCCTAGTTTATCTTAAATAGTATAAAGAGTAAAACTATAGCTATATCGCTCTTCTTTACTAATTACGGCTTCGAACTAGAAGTCTATCGACAGCTAAGAAAGGATAATATTAACGCTTAAGAATTAATAGTTCTAGTAAATAAGTTATAGAAACTCTAATAATAACTATTAAAGGATATTAAGTTCTTAAACCTAAGAACTATAAAATATAGTAATACTAAGCGAAGTATAGGACCTCTACTATAGAGAGGGGATAAAGTATACCTACTACGTAAATATATTAAAATAAAACGACTAAGTATAAAGCTAGACTTTAAGAAACTCGAACCGTTTAAAATACTAGAATAAAGGGGACTAGTTAGTTTTAAACTAAAACTACTCTAGGAATCTAAACTTTACCTAGTCTTTCACGTATTCTTACTAGAACCTACTAAAGGCTCGATACTACTAGTAATAGACGAAGAACTATAACCTGAGAACGACCTAGATATATACGAGGTTAAAAAGTTACTCGACATAAGAACTACTACTATAGGTTAGCTAGAGTACCTAGTAAAGTAGAAAGAGTATAGGCTAGAAGAAAACTCTTAGAAACCTACGTAAAATCTAAACTATCTAGACCTAGTCTAATAGTTTCTATTAAAAACCTAGGCTACCCTAAGAAAGAAGACCTAACTACTACGGTCTTATAAAGACCTAAAGAAGCTATACTATTCTAGAAAGATTCTAGAAGGCTAGATAACACCTTAGGATCTAAGATAAAACTATTAAGAAAAGTAAAGGCCTCGTTTAAATTCGCGACGGACCGCTTTAGACTTATAGCCTCCGCCCGCTCCTCTACCTCCTTTATATCTAACTCCTCTAGAGTTAAAACACCTAACTTAATTATTTTTTATTCGCGCTCTTCTAGCGCTTCTTCTATTTTCGATAAGTGTAGAAGTTTTACTATTGTTTCCTTCTACTTATCGCGTAGCTTCTTACGCTAACGATCGATCGATACCTAGTTACTTATTATAGGTAGTTTCTACTAAAAGTTATATTTCGCTCAACTATAATAAATATATTTGAAACACCGAGAAGCGGTCGTGCTCGCTACGATATAATAACGCTTCGAGCGAAGATAGAAGTTATAAGAGGATATTTCTTTAGTAAGGATAGATCTTTCGATTTTTAAGGTAAGGGTAATTTATTATAAGTGTTTAGAGGGCTTGTCGGAAGACATACTTAGGAAGGAAAGAAGGATTTTATTCGAAGACGATTATGACCTTAAGCTAAAGTACGGGACATACTAAGCTAGAAAGGGGATAGTATTATAGCTAATTACTAGAATAGGTGACATAGCCCTAAGGCTCGGTAGTAGCCACCTAAGAACGAGCTAGGCGCTATATAGAGAAGCTATAAGTTACGTAACACTAGATTATAAGAGATCGTAATAATCTAATATAAGCGGTTATTCTAGATCGCTATAATCTAAGATAATCTATTAGTACGAAGGTTCTATATAACTTAGTAGTATTTCCTATATAGATAGAAGCTTCGTACTTAACTTAAATATAGTATCTTTATACTATACTTAGTAACTTATAAAAGGTTATTAGTCTTAATTAGTAATAGCGTCTCTACCTACTAAACTACCTACCTTCGTACTCTCGAGTAACACTAGCCCGACCGTACGTTATAATAACTCTTAAAGATAACTAGTAGTAGAAGAATATAACTAGTCGACTAAACTACCTTAATAACTATAACCCACTCTTAATTTCCAGGCTATATTAAGCCTATACGAGCTTTCTCTACAGCTATAACAACCTTAGCTATAGAGATTACCCCTATCTAGAATCCCGTCTTATTAAAGTTATATATATCCTCACTTATAATACCGTACTTTACGATTATATTCTATATAAGTCGAAACCAGGCTCGAATAACCTTAGGATCTTCGTATTTAGCTCGCTAATAGTCGTACTTTCGATTATATTAGGTTTTGAGCTACGGATGTCGACTTATAAAGCACTAAACCTAGTACTAGCTAATTTCAGGTAAGGAAGACGACACGTTTTAAGCGCGTTCCTTAAGTAATAACTCTACCATCTCTTAAACTAATACTTACGTAGGAGGCATGTCACGTGTATCCATATCTAATATTCATTTAACAAGTGCGGTTTCCTCCGTTAGGGTAAGTTTACGGTTAGGAGAGGTGAAATCTGCTCGAGAGGGGGTTCCTTAGTGTCTGCGGGTCAAGGTAGTATGTGATACATTATACGAGAGTGCAGCTGCTCGCAGACCCCCAAATTGACCTTGTCGATATGCCTGAAGTGCAAGAAGAAGTCGGCCCTCTTTTTGAGCCTTTAGGAGCTTTTGTTGTGGAGTTATTGTGGTTTAGAAGAAGAGAGTAGTCAAAATTGCAGGGATTCTGTATCGCGTACTAGTCTGTATCGCTTACTGATCAAGTACGTTATCCCGAGTATATGACAAAGCTCATATCACGAGGCGAACCGAGAAGAAAAATAAATACATAACGAACGCGTGTAGGCGGCCACTATCTCCCATTGGTGGGCATCGACAATCTATCCAAAGCGAATGAAATTCGGTCAAGTCAATTTTTGAGAGGCCTGAGATAGCGAGGCAGAAATGAGAAGATGGCACTCGTCTCCTCTGGGGGTTGATCTTTGCTCCCGGCAAGTGTTCATGGTAAGCGCCCGTAAGCAGGGCAAGGTGAAGGTTCTTTCTTACAGCAATTCATATATTTCCATGCTGATTATGATTCTTGCCAGAAGATACCTCATGGTAGTCTGACTTGACTCATGATTTTGACGCGAGGCGTCGCTCATGTCAGCAGAGGATGGACGTCACCACCGGCATCGTCGGGGTGGCAGAGCAAAGGAGGCCCTGCAATTTCAGTAATTGATTGTGTAAAGTGGTTTCTGCAAAACCACTTCAATTCCCAATTACGGTCTAACAATCATCATATCTCGAGTTCAAAAGGGGCAAAGAACGAGACGCCGCGATGCAGCATGTTGGAATTCCGAGACTTCCACCACGAGGAGCATGTCAAGCATGCCATAGACTGAAAATGAGATGTGTCAAGCAACCCGGTTCGGACTCGTGCATCCGGTGCTTGAAAGTCAACCGTGATTGTGTATCCTTACCGGCACCGACACCAGGAAGCCGGAGGATGAAAGGAGGGTTGGAGCAGGGGAATAGCTCAACTAGCAGAACATCACAAGCAAGAGAAACAATTGAGTCACGCTCAGTAAACACGCCAATTCTCCCCAGCATCTACTCGACTTCACCGTACTCAAACTATACGAATGATACTGGTGATAGAAGGACCATTCAAATTGACGGTCCCGGTCCACTCTTACAAAATCAATCCTCAGATATCAATCATGAGCGGCATAATGAGGACATCTCCCGCGATGACACTATTCAACTCATTGAGATGTATGAGTTCTAATACACCCACCTTTACCGAATTTGAAGCTTATTGGTGGCAGGTTTCGGCAGCGACTGGTACCATGCAGCAAGCTTATCACCTCCGATGACTTCCCAAATGCGCTGGATCTCATGTCAAATTATTCGGATCTTACAACATGTATATGTTATGTTACCTCTAGGTATGTCCCAGGATATACTGAGCTTCGAACACGTTTGAAGGCGTCCGTCACAAGATTTGTCCAAAACGTTCTCATCGCGAAGCGAGATTCTGGCAAGAATGATCTGGCTACTATGCGAGCGTTGTTGATCTTGTATATATGGGCAAGTGCGAGTGCTACCGACCAGTTTTCTAACAACAGAAAGCCTCTCCCGGATGAGATTAACTACTGGTTGATAAAGACTGCCACCGAAGGATTCGCTATGCACGCCCTCCTACCTCGCATCAATGACTGGATAAAGCATCGAATGCGGTCAAAGGAGCATCCCAAGCATATTGATGATTCCGTGCAAAGATATATGTATTGGCTCTGGCTATACGTGAAATCTCACCTGTATGTATCGATTTGTCATAGACTCATTACAAGGGACGGGGCTAACGCTCTGCTTACCAAAGTGTCTCTCGGGTTACAAGCACGCCGGCGACAATACGTGTTGACGCAACCATACAAAGTGCAGCAAACATATTTGGGCCTCATCTACCTAAAATTCATCAGATTCACCAGTTGCTTGGGGAAGCCAGCTTATGCCTTCTATGGGACGACGTAAGCGAATCCAACCGTTTCTCTCGTAATAAACTGACAGGACATTCTGTGTTAGCTCGGAAAAAAGGAAAGTGCCATCAATGAGTGGTGGTGTCCAGTAGAGCTTGATGGTTCAAATGCCCAATCACGAGTCACTTTCGCAGATGTAGACACGCCGTTAGACATTTGGCGACAGAAATACCTTTTCAAGTTCAACACAGGTATTAATATGTTTCAGCTAAACCCGACTCACTTTTTGATTGTAGACTAAAATTCTAATAGACTCTAGCTCCAACGCTATCGACATGAGCTTGGAGTATCATTATCACTACACAAGATTCTGTCTCAACACCCACTTCTTCCGACATTCAGAGTTAAACGACAATCCCGGATTTCAAAAAACAGTGATTTTGAAGTGTATAGACTCCATCATGAGTATATTTAATCTATACCATAACCTTGGGCCATCACGTCGGGATCAGCTACGATACTTCCCAGACTTTCTGTTCGTCATTCTCTCCTTTTGCTCGTCATTCATCCTACAGACAATCAGGTCGTTCGGGCAGCATGTCGACAACCCGGCCTCGGTCCTCGACCTGGTCAGGAATCTGGCAGTACTAATGATTGGCCTTGGGGATGCTGATTCTGGCGCAAACATAAATGGAAAGCAGATCCTGCTACAACTGGAGAAGACGGTGGCCATGATGAAATCCGTACCCGAGAGTGTCACCAAATGGGCCGAATCAACCATATCGACTAATATGACTTCTGGGTCAACTCGCAGCACTTTACAGCCTGACCTAGCTCTCGACTCGAATAATGGCGTTGAATTCGCGGACTTTGAAAATGGATTTTCAAATTTCGTGTTCGGCTTCCCAAACTTCTTCGATCCAATACTACAGGACCCCCTATATGGCATTGAGTCCAATAGTCAATGAGTTGGCAGCGGTCAGATGAATTGGGAATAGGAAGAAGGCAATTTTAACGAAACACTTGATTTGTGATAATACTCGGTTCGCATCGCGATATGAGCTTTGTCATGTATTAGGACATGTTACCAAGATATCAAGGGGTACACCACCCTAGCAATTAGGTCAACGCTTTTTCAAAACGCCGCCATTGCTTATACTATTTTGCCCTCTATCGTACCAGAGTAGCAAACCAAGATCAGTGCCCAGCATGACTAAAAGAACTCCTTGTTGGCTTTCGGTACTTTGCCAAGCAAGCATTAGTGGTCACCGGGGGGTGGAGGGGAACAAAGCTCGAGACTAGTCACGTGATTGCAATAGCTGGTGAAGTCCTTGAGGTTAGAGCATCACCACAGCTGCACTTATTCACAGGGCCTTTTCATTTCTGTAAGATTTACTCGTTTACATTCCTGGTTTTAAGGTTTTCGGCCGGCCTTCCATGACATTGGCGACCGGCATGAGATGGGAACCGGCCGAGCCGGTCGGCACGAATACCAAGCACAACCTCAAAAGAAAGTGCATGATTTGACGCCAGTGGTGATTTAAACCCACTGTTAATCCATTTAGAAGCAGCCGGGGGTGCTTTTAAAGCTGCTAAGCCTCAGTAATGGTCCACTCGGGGACTTTCTCAACGGCTCTTAAATTCATCCTCGCTTGCAACCTCTACTGTTGTTGTATATATATCTCTTCCCTACTTCAAGATTCGCTTTCATATCCCTCATATCTCTCAACTGCAATGCCTGTCGTGGGAGCACTATATCATTAAAGCACCCTTTCCGCTTCGAGCTCTACTACCCAAGTCATCCATTCGCTTCTCTCCAGAGATGTCAAACTTGACCCACGAAACACACACCGGGCAGAGTTTTGGAAACGCAACACTCCTTGCCGATCCTTCTCTCTGCACGTTATCAACATGCGACCTTTCTCTCGCAAGCTTTAGCTATATACCAAACCTCGCAGGAAACACAATCTTTACGGTGATCTTCGCCCTCCTCTTCGTCAGCCAAGCATATCTTGGGATTACTAGGAAATCCTGGGGTTTCATGATATGCCTCCTCTTCGGCCTGGTAGGTTATTTTATCCCAATTTGAAGTAATCCGACTTACAGTTCCAGCTCCTCGAAGTAATAGGATACATAGGCCGCATCCTCCTGCACAACTCGCCTTTCATCGAAGACAACTTCCTCATCTACCTCATCTGCCTCACCATTGCCCCGGCCTTCATGAGCGCCGCAATTTACCTCTGTCTCGGCCGCATCGTCGTCCTATACGGCGAATCTCTTTCCCGTTTCCGTCCTCAGACTTACACATATATCTTCTGTGGTTGTGACATTATTAGTTTGATATTACAGGCCACCGGTGGTGGGATTGCTGCGAGCGCTGATACCGGGAGTGGGGGTGTTGATACGGGGAAGAGTATTATGTTGGCAGGTCTAGGATTTCAGGTTTTTTCTCTGGCGCTTTTTGCGGGATTTTCGGGGGAGTTTGCCTTGCGTGTTTGGAATGGGAGGGGGTTGTGGAATTCGAGGTATACTAGAGTGGTTGACTCGAAATTATTCAAATGCTCCTTAGCTGGTAAGCATTCCTAACTTCATCTTTGTTTACTATTAGTCCTAACAGTTTACCACAGGTCTTGCAACAGCAACACTTACCATCTTCATCCGAAGTCTATATCGATGCATCGAGCTCAGCGGTGGATTCGACAGCAACTTATTCAGGGACGATGAAGTTTCTTTCATGATCCTGGAGGGTGTTATGATTATCATTGCGTGTGTTTCCCTGACGGCGTTGCATCCCGCTGTGTGCTTTCAGGGTTGTTGGCATGAGACTGCCTTTCCTCTCTTTGGAGGTAGAAGGTCGGCTAGTCAGTCGAAATTTATTGTTTCTGATGAAGAGGGATTGCAGGAGGAGGTTGAGATGGGTAATAGGGGGAAGTAGAAGAGTTTCAATGATTGACTGTTGTTAGGATAAGATGTTACTATGGTTATCTAATGGACGACAGCTTTGGAGCTCTGGATTAGATGGGTTACATGATTAGAGGGCTATGGGCGCATTAGGTATAACTTTTTTGACCTTTGATAGAAAGGATTTGCATAGATTCAGGCTAAGATGTTCCCTCGAACACATGAAAAGATGTTAGAGGCAACAACACACGTCTATAGGTAAAGTTTAGTCTTTTCAACATGCAATATGTCCATCGAAGCGATTGCTCTTGGTGGGTTGAATGAGTTCAGTTTTTCACTGCTGTTTACTGAGAAGAGAATTCAAAACCATAAATTTTCTTCACAAATACTTCTTCATCCATTCCGTCACCAGTCCATACCCCCTCTCATACTCCTTCTTGATCTCTTCGTTTTCTAACTGGGCTCTATGCATTCCGTCAGTACATCATCCTCATCCCACCCTCGCGTAATTGAAAAACACACCTAGAACCCATCCAACCATGCAGTTGGCTCTCGAAAGTCTCAATGTGCTTTTCGACCTTCAAAGCAGCTACAAAATCGTTGACTTCATTCTTATCCTCTTCTCCCGATGGCAAAAACATCAGTGGGACGGTGACTTGTGCTGCATCTTTTGCGCTGAGAAAGCTTGGGTGGACACCAGCGCCCGCATTGAAGGGTGTGCCTTGGCCTGTGGTGGCGAAAACGACCTATACCTCATCAACGGCCATGCATCACAAATAAACTCAGCAAATCAATATACCTTGGATCCCCAGCACAAACCAAGAGCTCCCCATGACTTGATGCTAGGATACTTCTCATAAATGCTCGCCACCAGCTTAGGAGTCAACTCAATAGCTGAAGCAGGGTTCGCGATGCCTGTGAAATACTCCGTTTTCTCTTCCTTGTCTTGATCACTGGCATTAGGCATGAACCATTGCATCTTTGGCGGGTGGGTTTCAAGATAGCCGGGCATGAAGACTTGAATGTCTGATTTTCCGGAGCCAACTTCCGCTAAGATGTCGGCGCCCTGTTTTGTCAAGGTTAGTTTGGCTGACCTGGGGGTAAAAGATGGGGATTACCTGTAGAGTTTGTGGGACGAAGCCAAAGATGTCGTAGAGTACGAGTATTGCTTTTGGGGCTGATTTTGAACCGACGTGATCTGTTCATGTTAGAAAACGAGATTATTATTGAGTGACGAAGGTCTTACATGTCTTGAGACCTTCAATCTCAATCCATTCTCCGGCTTCCTTGTGATCAGCTTTCGCTGCGGGGCGTGAACAACAAGCCTATCGCGCGTGAGCCTTGTGGGCAAGCATCTCAACCCAACTTGTGGTAGGGACATACTTCTGTTCCCGACATCATGATATCAGCGTATTACCTCAAATAAATATAAAATGGAGTGATATTCAATCAAGAAACCACTTCCGGAAGGCAACTCGGGGTTTATGTACTCATCTCGACAGTCAACTAATCTATCTCTGGTGTCACGCTAAACGCAGAACATAACGCCATCCTCAACCTATGGATCAACAAGCACCTCGCGCTGACATATC
This sequence comes from Amylocarpus encephaloides, assembly GCA_019669835.1. NCBI lineage: Eukaryota > Fungi > Ascomycota > Leotiomycetes > Helotiales > Amylocarpus > Amylocarpus encephaloides. The sequence goes on from MU251552.1 coordinate 61,790, forward strand.
TTGTAAACTTCTTGCCATGTTTCTTTTGAAGCTGGGGGAAAAGGATTCGGAGCTGGCCAATGAGGTACGTTTTGTTGTACGAAGTGGGTAGAGATCGTATTACAGGGATTATTGGCGATGTTCGGTTGATCGGCCGACCCGCTGAAGAGGAAGAATGGGGAGGGAATGTTACAAAGCAGGAAGAATCTTGTGAAGCACATGGTTGAAAGCGAAATTGGTGTTTGTAAGCTTTGAGGGAAAATGAAACTTGAGTAGTGATTTTGCTGTATGTGAGATCCTTTCCGCTGTAAAATCCGACTAGATGAGACCAAGGCAGAAGTGACTTTTCGAAACAGCACTTACTAAACCCTTGAGAAAATGCCCCAATATATCTCTATAAAAAGCCTAGAATCAGATTGAGTAGCGTTGCTGTCTGCTCGGTCTATAATGGACGCTAATGGCTCCTAATTTACCCAATCGCTAGGTGTAGCTTCAGTTGCTGGAACTGCATTGATCCTGCACTCCTTCCTCATTGCCCAGGATCCACCAGTTAATATCCCGGAAATTCTATCTAGGAATCATGTACGTGTTTGCGCTTGGGCTACTTCGTGGGACCAAACGTAGCCTGTCTAATAGCGGCAAATGGAAATTGAAACTAGCTGGGGCATCTTGTCCTTCAAGCGGCTCTTATTCTCTGCGTTTTGCAAAAGTGTTATTGGATTGTGCCCAGGGTCTTATGTGATTCAGAACTTGGAGAAAAAAGAAGGCGGTTTGAATCGGGTCTTTATATTTCTAATGGTGAATGGGACCCGTACTGGCACTCGATTTCCCTCCCGAATAACCGGCTCGGAAATGCTCACCACTAACTCCGAAGTTATAACAATGGCTTACAGTGAGTCTTTCAAATTTTCGCATTGTCTAATCAAACTAATTGATCCACAGTACGTAGACATACGGATATCCCGGTACCAAAAGCTCTAGAGTGGAGCGATTGTAAAGCAAACGATATTGGTACTGAATATATCATCATATAACGTTTATCTGGTGCACAATTGCACATAAAGTGCCCGAAATGAAGTCTGTTTAGCATAGGCGCTGCGTTAGAACTCTTTCAAAAAGGATGAAGTTAATGAGCGCTCTATCGGCGCATGGTAGCATTTATTTCGAAGATGCTCTTATTGATACTGAATTGAAAATTCCCCTCGGTAACTTTTATATTTGAGACAAACTGCAAGGGAGTACTGGGATTGCATTCCCGGGAAATCTCATTATCATCAGAAGAAGAAGCAGAATCAAGGTCCTTATAAGTTCAAACTAAAGACTGTCCGCCTCACTTAGATCGTGAAATAGTGCTCTTCGTTTGGCACGCCGGTTTCGTACATGAGCTAGAACTTATATCGAAATCGTATTGGAGGGAGAAATCCGCAAGACGTAACATGCTTATCTATTTCCATGTACTCGGCTTAAAAGTCCCACAGTCCATGACTTACTTAAACTTGCAACGAGGCATCTCGCGCTCATAGACGAAAGTATCGTGAAACTACTGAATTACTGTAAGCTTATTCTTGTTTATAGTGCCATTAACATTGCCTCGAAGTTCGGTATTTAACCTGCTTCTATCTTCATCACCCTTGACCAATGACCAAGAATGCATGCCCCTTTGTAGATAAACAACATGACACCGCCATTATTTTGATTCATAATGACACCAACGTAGACCAAAAACCTTAGGTGCTAATATTGGTTTGATCGATGGCTACTGTCACCTCAATTGTGTTTATTAAATGTTTGGTAGAAAATATGAACCTGAAGTTTTACTTACTGAGAATCATAAAGCAAGAAGCTGAAAGAATTGAATTAGATTTCGAGGTGGTGAGGACTGTTGCTGAGCCTTTCGCTGGAATTTCATGTCTGCATATGGTATGTGGACTCTGGGGAATCTTGGAGAACCATCTTGCAGGTTGTCATCAAACATCAGGTGTAGAAGACAATAATTTACACAATAAGTCTGCTTAACGTGGTTTATCAGGACCCGGATCATATCAGTACCCGAATCAATTTTCCTCGGCATAAAACTTTAAAATTAAATAAATCAACTATAACACATTAAATTAATTATTACTTTCAAAATCTAATAAACTAGATATATCTATAGCTTTTTGACAAGTTCGTGCGTTATGACTAGCTTTTCCGTAAGTTCCACAGCGCCGTCCAGACGATTACTCCTCCTTCCGATTACCCCCCGCTTCACGTACGTCGCGTCGTACTTACTTATCCACATCCTTCTAGGCTAAAATATCCTGTGCATCCTTCACTATAAGTGTCCGCCCTTGACGAACACGAGTCTTTTTAGCCCTACGGCGTTTACTTAGGGCTTCGTTAGCTGCCCGAAGAGTACGTACCTCAGCCGACAAAGGGTCATCTCATAGGCCATTCGCTCTATACCTTTCGCTAACGTAGTAACTGTCTCGAAAAGTGGAGTTAGCGAGCTTTCTTAATAACAGGTAATCCGATTCCGAATAAGAGTTGTTTATAAAAGAGCTTCGGTAGGGTTAGAAGGGGTCTAGGAGACCTAAGGGTAAGTGTTAGTAGTAGAGGGTTGTTACGGTTCCTAACTAGATCCTATCCACGTGATAGGGAAGGAGCTGGGAGGTGTAGGTTTAATTTGCAATAGTTAAGAATAAGCGGACCACGGGGTTGATCACAAAGATAGATCGTGAAGATGTAACTATATGATCCTAATTGTTTAATTAAGTTAAGCACGAAGCTCCTATCTAATAGGTGACGACCTAGACTATATAGAACCTTCATGATCCGAAGTCGACAATGTCGCTAGTCGATAAAGTCGTATGTCGCAAATGTCGCTCCTCGACAAAAGCGACCTGTAGGAGCGTCACGTGATGGCTTTTAACTTATAAAATCCTAGGAGGGTACTAGACCTTATAAGTTGGCCCTCCTTATACATATATAACCTTTTAAGAACCTGACTAAGCTAGGTCTTAGCTAGGTAAAGAAATATAATTATCACGTGATTATAATAAGAGTCTAGAGGGAGTTAGAGTTTATAACTTTATATTAAGCTTTAAAAGTATAGCTTCTAGGTCGAAAGATACTAAGCTAGCTTCACGGAACCAAGCTTAAGCGTTTTAGGTTATTATTAATTTCTTATATACTACTTTAAAGACTAGAAAGAAGTTAACCTTTATAATATAGTTAATATAAGCCTTAATAAACGTCTTAATTTATTAACTATACGCCTACTTTAATATACTAAAACATCTAACGTTAAGTAGTTAACTTAAGTAAGAAGAGTAAGAAGGTAATCTAAGAGTAATAATATTATATGTCTTATAATACTCTTAGAACTCGACCGATTTATAACTTTTATACCTCTCTAACACTAGTATTTAATATAGACTCTTTACACGAGTAGTAGTATATTTATCGAAGTGTTTTAGCTATTCTAGATCTATCTGTGAGAGGCTAGACCTCGAATAACTTAAAAGGAATAGTTTCTAAAATTTAATTAAGAAGTGTATAGAGAGCTCGTATAAGCGCAGCTCCTATAGGGTCTTATATACATAAGAAGAGGTAACTAGAACCTTCTAGAAGTAATAGGATAGAGTGACGTCGAACTAAATCGAATTCTACTCGTGGCTAGTACTTAGCGAGAGCTTTTAGCCCGAGTACACCCTAGGGTCCTAACCCTTATATTACCCCTCTTCTTCCCTTCGCTTTCGCCTAGCCGTATACTCCTTCTATTTAGCTAGGGCGGTAGTACCCTTTATTACCGATTCTGGCTCCTAAGTTAGATGTCTATAACCGACCTACTTAACTAGGTACTTCTGTCGATTACCCCTTCTAGAAGCTTTCTTCTACTTAAGTATACGCTCTACCTCGTACTCTTCTATGTTATCGACGAGTATTACGGGAGGCTAGCTTTCTTCGATAACCTGTCCTAGTAGCGGCGTCGCGTATACGGGTCGTAGAAGTCTAGTATAAAATATATTATATATATCTAGCGGTATATTTAGGCGGTAGCTATAAGATCTAACGACCTCTATAACTATAAACTTCGTATACCTAGTATTTAGCTTCTTATAGGGCCTGTCTATTTTAATATTCTCTAGACTAAGCTATACCTTATCCCCTATCTAGTAGTTAGGTGCCTAGTCGCGCTTCCGATTAGTCGCCTACTCCTAGGCTTCTTAGGCCGCCGCTATTACCGCTTACGCCTACTCTCTTACCTCTTTTAGTTTCCGTACTATTCGGTCAGCTTTAGCGATTAGGGAGTCTCTATTATCTACCTCTAATAATTTAATATCTTTAAGTAGGCTCTAATACTATTCGTGAAATAGGAAGAATAGGCTTATGTCTATAGATGTTAAGTCCCGTTTATATATTCTAGATATAGCTAGCGGTAACTATTTAAGCTAGTCCTTCTAGGCCTAGTCTATAAACTAGTGTAAGACTATTTTAACTACTTCGTTTATTTATTCGGTAGTACTATTAGTCTCTAGCGAGAAGGTAGTAGACAATCTACGCTTAATTCGTAGTAGCTTACATACCCTCTTCTATAGGGCGCTTATAAATTATATACCTCTGTCGGAGACAATTACTAAAGGTAGGAAGTAGTAGGGTAGATATCGTCGTAGGAACTATTTAGCTACTATTTTAGCTTTAATATCTTCTAGGCTATCTACTATTACCCCTTTACTTAACTAATCCGTGACTATAATTATATTTCGGTAGCCTTTAGAGACTAGTAAATCTATAATAAAGTCTATAGATATTTCGGATTATATTCGATCTAGTATAGGTAGTAGCTTTAAGAATCTCTATCGGCGAGACCTTTATACCTTATTCCTTCTATAACTATCGTAATTCTATATAAACGTACGAATATTAGTTACTATTCCTAGCTAGAAGAATAAGCGAGCTACTAGTATATATATAACCTCTCTATCTAGGTACCTATAAAGCGCTATATCGTAGGTTACTTAAATTAGGCGAGCCCTTAGGTTAAGGCTATTAGGGACCTATTTTCGTCCCTAGAATAGTAGGTAACCTTGTTCTAAAATTACGTACTTAGATATAGACACTTTTAAGCTAAGCTCTATAGGAAACCTCCTAGCGCTAGCCTTTGTAGCGCTTAGGGTCTTATTATACTTAGGGTCGTTTACTATAGCCTAATCCTAGTCTATAAGCTCGTCTAGTAGTTCTTCTATTATATAGTCTCGTAGGCTAGTAGAGCTAGCCCTAATAGGCGAAACGCGAACTATAGGGCTTACTACTAGTATTTCGGGCTTTAGTAGCTATATATTACAGTCTACTAGTCGCTTATTAGACCCGTTCTAAGGTATATCCTAGTCCCGCCTTAATAGGGCGTTCGCGCGTTCATTTTCCTTACTAGGGACGTATATAATATAAAAGTTATACCTAAAGAGAATTAAGGACTAGCGTATCTAGCGCTTCGTAAGCTTTCGAATAGTTATAAAGTACTTTAGATTCTTATAGTCTATATATATATCGAACTACTTAATACTACGTAATTCGACGTCCTATTCTTCTAGGTAGTATACGATAGCTAGTATCTTCTTATTATAAATCTTATAGTTATATTCCGCTAGGTTATTCTTCTTTAAAAAGAAGGCGTAGGGTACCTATAAGCCTTTATCGCTTAGCTACTATAGCGTACCCCCTATATACTACCTAGAGGAGTTAGTTTTAATATATATAGGCTTATTATAGTCGAATTAGACTAGCGCGAGAGCTAAAGTAAATATATCCTTTAGCTTATAAAAGGCTACGTCTACTCTATCATTTTATACGAATTTTCGATCTTTATACGTAAGCTCTATAAGTGACCTTACTAGGTCTAAAAACCCTTTAATAAAGCGCCTATAAAAGTTAGCGAACTCTAGGAAGTCACGTACGCCTTTAACTAAAGTAGGTGCCTCCTAGCTAGTAATAGCCTTAACCTTTTCTAGGTTCATTTTAAGTTCTTTTCTAGCTTCGATAATAAACCCTAAGTACTTAGTCTCTTATACTTTAAATTCGTATTTATCGATATCGATTTATAAGCTAGCGTCCTAAAGTCGCTATAGTACTTAATATACGTACTTACGGTACTAGTTCCTACTTCTAGATAAATATATTAAAATGTCGTCTATGTAAGTAGAGTAGAATTCGTCTAGGTAGTCGCGTAGAGTCTAGTTAATATACTTCTAAAAAGTGCTAGGTGTATTCGCTAAGCTAAATAAGATAACTATCTATTCGTATAAGCTATAGCGCGTCTAGAAAGTAGTCTTTTATTTATCGCCTTTCGCGATTCGTATCTTATAAAAAGCGGCGATTATATCGAGTTTAGTAAACTATCGTACTTTACTAATATTTCGTAGGGTCTTATAAATAAGTAGTAAGAGGTAGCGGTTCTTCTTTATAATACGATTTAAGCCGCGATAATTAATATAGAAGCGTAAGCCTCCCTCTAGCTTTTTAATAAATAGTACTAGGGCTACTACTAGCGAATTCCTAACGCGTATAAACCCTTTGTTAAGTAGGTCCGTTAGAGTCTTCCGAAGTACTAGGAGCTCGTCTCGCGACATACTATATAATAGCCCCTATAGGACCTTAGGCTACTAACTATTTATAGTTTTAAGTTTAATAGTATAGTCGGTACCTAGCCCGCGTAGTAGTAGTAGTCGTTCTACTACTAGGAACTCGTAGTAGTAACTTAGTAGCTTAGTCGCTAGATCTATACACTACTTTATAGCTAGCGCCTTTATAATATTAGCTATACTAGCCGAAAACACTTATATACCCTTTCGCTTCTACTAGCTCTTCTACTAGTAATAG
>MU251553.1:0-68313 GCA_019669835.1 Amylocarpus encephaloides
GTCTACTATTCGGCTTCCAGACCTGAGGCTCTGGCGTCCTACTATAGTCTTTGACTTACACAGGACGTTAAAAGGATAAAACAAACAAACAAACATGCCCTCTCAAAGCTCGCCCTCTGATAATATCCGCGTTTAATTTGTATTCTGGCCGTAAACTGCCTATCCTGATATCATTATAGAGCGTAGCGAACAAAGGCCTCCACGGCAGTGGCCCCCGGGAGGGGCTTTCGATAGCGTACCCGTTCAGCAATTGGGTGAGACTAACCCAACGAGTACTACGCTTGACCTATCCATCCTAAAAGGGGACGGAGCACATGTTATTGTAGCTTCTTTTAATTTAGTGTCTGGATAGAAAGGCCATTTAGTCGGGCTGGCAAATCTTAGGATTCGCTGTGGAGTATAGCAACACGGGTTAAACGTCTCGTGAGAAAACTGGGCACTTCAAGTCGGCATACGTCATTTTAAAGTCATTCGCGTGAGTTCAAAAGCCGATTATATCGTGGCCCGTCCTTGGACTAGGTTCTGCATAGTAGGGAGAATCGTAAGTGGCTCACTTGGATCATGTCGTAGCCGTGGGTGGTTTGTCGAATCTGTACTTATCCGAGAGACTGTACTATAATTGTCGATTATTAGACCGTAGAATCGTAGAGCGCCGAGAGAATTGACTTAGGTTGATATAGTCACTTGAGTGAGGTCGTGCTGGAGAGATTGTTCCGATTTACACCTATAATGCCACATGTTGAGCATAAGATACAGATATGCTCCCAGCCGAAACTCCCGTGTTGTACACATGCTACATGATGAGCCATTCTTGCTTGGACAAGCGACCACCACTTTGTGTAGTCCCGGCTTGATGAATCAGAACGACATCTAATTCATCCAACCACGATTTGGGCCATCCGTCCGACATCATGCCTAAGCTTTCCCATGGCCACAATAACTTTCGCCATCCTAGAATGTTCTACACTGTAGCAGCAGGCTCTATCTCCTCCGCTCTCGATTCCCTCTCTCGCCTCGCCTTTCCCTTGAGGTTCCTCGCGATTGTCGCTTCTATCTTCGCCGCCGCCTCTTTTTCCTTCTTCAAAAGCGCCGCCTCCTTCCTCGCTCTTCTCGCCGCCCTCCTTTCTTCCCGCAAGACCTCCATCTCCTCTGGGGTACGCTGCGGCGGCTCCACTACTGGGGCCCCGCCTTCCCTTATTCTCTTCCTCTCCTCCTTCGCATTCTTCTTCGCTATCCGCGCGGCGATGCGCTCCTGCTCGGTGGGAACGGGTGGTCTGGTTTCGATGGGCTCGCCAAAGGGCGCGAGGATCTTGTTGACGACGTGGTTTACGTTTTTGCTGGTTCGCCAGCCGGAGGAGATGCTAACGACGTCGCCGGTCCGGAGGGAGGAGGCTGGATCGTGGACGAGGATGTGTTTGGTTTGGTTGAATTGCTGAAGGTTTTGTCAATAATTTACCCTCAACATAGCATGCATAGATAATAGAAGCTGAGGTTCCTCCTATGCAGATCGGATAGAGTAGAACGAGCATACACACCTTGCGAATATGATTATCCCATTTCTGCTTCCCAACCGCAACCTTCACCGTCTTCAACATGAGCCCAGAGCTCACCACCACAGCATTGATCTCCCTCACCGCCGAGGCAGCAGTCTTCACAACCTGGGCCTGCATAGCGCACGTAATTGAGGGGTTCTCAAGTATCTTTGTAAAGTGAAAGTTGATTTCCCGATTCGATTCTCGGTATGCCCGATGATTTTTGGGGGCTTGGGATGGGGTCGGAGGATCGTTTTTCCGGAACACTTTAACCGTAGCTGCATCGGGCCGTCTGTACCCGAAGTGGTTGGAGCTTGAGACGGGACGCGAGCGAGACTAATAAAGGAGGCGAAAAGGGAGCTGAAAAGGGACTAAAAGGGACTGAGGAATTGCTTTTATTTCTTAGGTGAGATCCCTTTTTGATATCGAGTATCTGTAGCTTTGTCTTTTGAGTCAATTTCACTCTTGAATTAATCGTAGGAAAGTTCACAAGGTCGTCGAGAGCTGGCTGCACAACCAAAAGCGCGATTTGTCACTATGTCACTATTCATATATCGTCTCCATGTCTGGAGGCAACGGTTCTTCCACCTTGCTCTATTCATCTGCCTTGGACTTAGCTAACGCATGTTTAGGTCCAATACTCCATTCTAGCCGAATAATAAGATGAAGCTCGATGACAGACAACCTCTCCCCTGAGGAGTTGAGACCATTTCAGACCACAATTCGGACGCGACGAAGAGCTTCAATGCTGAACAAAAGGTTGTCCGAACGTTATGTGATATTCCTCCACTAGGGACCTCACATCAAGCAAATTCACAACGCGCTCATTGACGCTGGCCTAGCAGCGATTTCTCCAAAACAAAAGAAAGACGGTATCCAAGTTCATATGGCTTGTTGGCGACTTGGTCCTTCCTCATAAACGGCATACTCGACGCTCACCCCCCTCACCCTCAATTTCTGACCTCGATGCACGTCATTTCATCCAGCGCCTGTGTCGCGAACAGCCTGGTGTTCTGGTTCAGGTCTGCTCTCTTGCTCAATTCCGCAAATCGGGACTTCCAGAACGCCCATCTCTCATCGGAAAATCCCTTGGGACCTTTGTACAGCCCTCCCCGACTTCCTGGGAGTCTCTTCGTCTCCACTGGACCGTTTTCATCGACATCATGCTCCTCATCATTCTCCCGAATTTCCTTTCCCGCTGATAGAATCCAGCATGCCGCGGCCGGTACAACGTTATCGAGATCTTTAGACGATATCTCCTGCTCCAAGGCTTCCAGAAGTGCATACAGCCCGGCCAAATCAAGGAAGTCGAGATCTGTTCGGGCGTGTAATTTGGCTGCAAAGGCGTTTAAATTTGCCCACGCTTGACCCGACATCGGGTTACCGTCACCACTTCTCCAGGGGCCTGGCGTAAACAACGTCGATTTTGTCTGCTCCGCTCCTTCACGGCTCATCATTCTTGGTACGAGTGGTGCATCACATTCGAAATCAGCCCAGGCACTTCTCCAACCGGGTAGATCTGTCCACCACTCCTGGCCAGTCTGTTCCTGGTCTTGCTTGACGCCATTTCCTGGCGGTGCTGGGATCTTCTGGATTTCTTGGACAAGTTCTGTAAGAAGCCAATGCTCGGTTGCACCTGGGTGAAAGTTCGAGGCCAGCCAAAAGATGGTTCCCCACAAACACTGGACATTCTCGGTTTCCTTGATCGTCGACGTATAGGGGAGGAAGAGCGACGTCAATTCGGACGCAGACCGAGAGGCTTTGCGATCATTTGAGAGAAAGTCTGCGATTATGTCGAAAACATTTCCAGTCAACGAATTTCCATTCACCCACGCAGGTCTTGGAGGAAACGCCATTTCTATCGGGAATCGATGGAGGCCGAGACTGAAAATTTCGCCGCCGAAGGATTCAAGCCCATGCAGACAAATTCTTATGAAATCAGATGAGGAAGGTGGTGACTTTGCGTGTTACAAAATGGCAACTCCAATGGGAGTGTGCTTCATATACTATGGCACCGAAAAATACGGAGATAAAATGGCCCCAAAATCGATGCCATGACCGCCAGCACTCTTCGCCCGCCACATGGTATGTCGACCCTTCCTAAGCAAGTCGGCCACATGGTGACCAGTACGAAGCAGTACGAAGCAGTACGAACCAGGACGAACCAGGACGAACCAGGACGAGGCAGGACGAGACCAGTCACCATCCTAGCGAAGTGCATATCAGAACGTGAACTCCAATACGGCTGGATTTTCCCGTACCAAACGGAATCTATCTATGTGCCTATGAGCACGCCACCAGCCACTGGTTCCTATGCACCACCCTTGACACTTGCACGAGAGTGGCACTTGCTTGACACCTACCACCTACCACCTACCACTGAGAAACGGAAGCAAGCGTTCTACACTTGAGCTCATACTCCTAGAAATGTAAGAGCATTCTCGCGGGTTGTCTTGTACTGTCTAGAATAATCAAGGGGTCGTCTACGCAAAGTTTTGACCCCAGGTCTTCCGACGAGCCTTGCCGTACTTCCCGGACACATGTACAACACGTGATCGAGATGTGTTGGTGTTACTCACAGCATTCGGGTCCGAGATATTCCTCTCCTTTCAACACATAGCCGCTCCTGCTCATCGGACATTGGTCGTCAGACAAAGGACACGCATGCAGTGCTCACCAGCAAGACGAAGGAGCATAATCTGTCAAATTGGAGTGTTCACGGCGTGGTCAAAATCGGCGCTATATGGATCATGGTGCCCGCTTGGCGCATAGCTGCTCTCAGCAGCTGAGGATGTTTAAGCTCGCTCATAGCATCATCTACTTCTGCAAAGATCTCTGATATCCGACCAGGATCAGAACTTGCTGGTTATGGTGTGGACGTACCGAATCCTCGGCCAGTTTCAGTTGAGCGGGGCGTCTGGCCAATATTCACTTTCAGGTGTCGGGCAGACGTCCAAACCACGTTCGGATTCGAGGATATCATCCGAGATAGGATACCAGTGGCTTTCCAAAGGCTCGATCCTCGGCGAGCGAACCAGGAACAAGCAATCAAAGTCTCCTCCTACATCCATCTAGACAGTCTTCGAGCAAACCTACGACATTACGGCCGTTGCGGACCAACTTATTGTCTCGCATTGTATCCAACACTTCCTACGACAAGAGCCTTGGGGGTCGTTTCCCCGCTCGATACTCGAGTTCCTCCTCCCGCAATGCAGGTCGATGACGATGCTGGAAATTGCAACGCCATCTTCATCAAAGGAGAATGAAATCCCGATTTTCGCCACCAGACACAGACACGACCTCTCTTCATAATGGCTATCCTACTTTCCGAGAACTCCGAGTTTCTGAGCACGATGCTTTAACCACCGGGATCCGTCTGGTTTCTGGCTTGTCCCGCGTGGAAGCCTCCTCCTCTGCCACATCCAGGACGGCAGTTCGTTTGAGCTTGAGATCAACCAGTTTGGAGACTTATATTGCGTCTTATCCTACGCCCAGGTATGTATCCGACCAGCCCAATTGACCGATGCGTATATCCTTGTGGGGTCAATCACTGGTCTCTGAAGTCATGTTTGGGAGGTATGTTTCGCCGCTTCAAAATCTTGTCACCCGAGCATTGTGGACTTTCTCCTCAGCCAGAAGGGAATTGCACTCTCTCCCTAAAAAATCACAGGTCCCATTGTCTCCCCTTTCCCAACCCACGAGAGAATATACTACCGGCTTTCTTCATAAATAAGCGACTTCACAGAGGCGATGGTAACAACTCTTCTGGTTGATGCCGTGACTGGAGATAGGGGCTTGCTAAACACTTGCTGCTCGTCGTTCTGCACTTGGCCAGGATCGTTCATTCCACCAATCTCCGTGAGTGACAGGCGAAATGCAAAGATCCAAGTGTTTCTTTGTGATATGCCTGGCCTCTCTACGTTTTCACTGCATGTGGCGTTGTACGAAGTAAAGCCGATTCCTTAAGCCATCCTTGACTTCATCCAGAACTCGCAATTGGTTCAATTACGTGTCGTATTGCTGGTGGCAGTAAGCTCAGCCTCATGGCGTTTTAAACGTGCTTACCTTGTACATTTTCTCACACCGTCGTTCGGCTGTGGATCCTACCTTCACTGTTTGAAGTACATTCAATATTGTGCCATGCATTTGCAGCTACCCATGATGCATCCGATCCGCGTGCGAATAGCATGGACCGCGATTCTCATAGCTGCCTATACAATTCATTGAGCATCTGAGTTGAAGGTGCATCGGATTCTTCCGACCGCGGCCAATTTAAGAGGTGCAAATTGGTTTTAACCACTACCACTGTCACGGCGTTTTTATCGTCAGCACCACCCTTCCTCATTTTCGGGGTCTTGAGGCACCCGAAGCTCTAGGCATATCTAGTGAGAAGTGAAGGGGTATGCATAGTCGTTTAATCCCACAACAGTCTTGCATACTGTTTATGTAGGCGACAAGTCACACATCGTCAGCCTTGCCTTCCTCAAACAGGACGTCCATCGGCAATGTCAAAAGATCTTCGAATGGGCTTTAATTGCCCACTTGTCGCATCTCACGGCATTTTCCAACGCACGTCAAGAGCATACTGTACAGCCTACAGAAATATATTCCAGGTATCACAATCTTTATGATTATGCCAGGCCATATTCGTTTCATTTAATATAGTTTAAATATTTTTGGCAGACCCAAGATAACCTGCTCAGTACTGCCGTAGGATCAAAGCCTAGCTGTCGGAGTGCTTTTGTGCCCCTATCCCCTATTGAGCCGTAGAACGATACAAGATGGATCGATTTGACGATCAGTGTGTTATGTCCGTAAGTAAATCCTTGTTTTTGAAGTCAGTCGCTTCGAGACGCGGAAGTTGTGATGTTCGGTCCATAGAAATTAAGTACAATAATAATATTCTAGGTCTACTAGAGATTATTTTGAGTAGCTAGACCAAAGATCTTTCTAAACGATAGAAAACAGTATGCTCTACTTGTGCAATTGTATGATTTCGCAACTCTACGAGGAGAGTTGACTTAATCCATAAAATCTATTCAAAACTTTGCATATCACGATCATTGTTCAGTCTATATAGAGCAAGTTCACAAAACCACTACTCTGGGGTGCTGTTGTTCAAACCACGCTGATGGTCTTCTACTTTGTAGTTGTGGTAGCATACCCTCCCTAGGAATGTTGCCGCTGCATGAGTAGTCTTCATTTGCTCATACATCCCCCCTGTATCTCTATATTAGATTTACCCCTTCCTGTTCTCATCAATAGTTACGCCCGCAACAGAGCGGAGACATAGTACTAGTCACGTGGTGTAATTATCACGGGATGAGACGTCTTCAAGCTTTCAAGCGAAACAACCTAGCCAAGATCTTTCCCGAAGCGAAACCTCACTCCTAGCCTAGAAAGAGAAATGCCATCTGACCAAGATACGCATTCCTCAGAAAACGCCTTATTTCTCGTCGATCTTCAAGTTCCAGGGAGACAGCTCCGCGTATTGTAGAACATGTTATCGAAGGAGAAGTGGTGAAACAGAACAATCAAGTTTGCCTTCCCTGTTTCATAGGCGACGTGACGTAGCGTTCGCCAACAATCCAAGTTGCCAACCATGAAGCTAGAATTTCGAGATGTGTTCATGTGGGGAGGGGGACTATATCAAGGGCGGCCAAGAACGCCTTTTTTTGTTCAAGCTTTTTTATTTTTGACAATTTCCATCTAACCAATATCAACAACAATCAGAAGTCGCCAGTTGACGATTTTGATACGAGATGGGTATCTTCAGTCGCAGAGCGAGAGATGGCGATCTTGCGCCTGCTGCCGCTTATCACCATGAGATGAACGCTCCTATGGTTATGGATATGTCGTCCCGGCCTTCGTTTGGTCAGTGGTTGAAGGTTTCTTGGCTTGATATCGTGACGATGATTGCTATGGGTGTTATTGGCCTTGGTGTAGGTCCTCCTCATCAATCTTCCTCACACCTCCTAGATCCCCTTCCCTTCACCCTCATGAGAAATCAGACTCAGAAACAACACCTGAAATATAGATCTAACACACTTTCACAGGTCTACACAGCCCACCCGGCCCCCTCCCGCTCATTCCCCGTCTACTTCCAAGACGGTGAAATCGTCTACCCGGAATTCGCGTACCCCCTCCGCAACGAAATAATCCCCATCTGGGCCGCCGCGCTCCTCGCTGCTCTCGTGCCCATCACGATCTTCCTGCTAGTCCAAATCCGCATCCGTTCCTTCTGGGACGTCAACAATGCCACCATCGGCCTCCTCTACTCCCTCATCGTCGCCGCGGTGTTCCAAGTCTTCCTCAAATGGCTCATTGGTGGCCTCCGTCCGCACTTTTTAAGTGTTTGTAAGCCCGTGATTCCCCCTGTGACGGCGCAGGAGACGGGGAATGGACTGAGGCAGATTATGTATGATCGCACGATTTGCTCGGGGGATGAGAGTGAGATTGATGATTCGTTGGAGTCGTTTCCCTCTGGTCACTCAACAGCCGCCTTTGCTGGTTTTGTCTTCCTGAGTATTTATCTCAATGCGAAACTCAAGTGTTTCTCCAACTACCACCCGGCGATGTGGAAGCTTATTGCGGTGTATGCGCCCATCCTAGGTGCTACGCTCATCGCTGGAGCGCTTACCATTGACGAATATCACAATTGGTATGACTGTCTCGCTGGTGCAGTCATCGGTACCGTCATGGCGTTCTCGTCTTATCGAATGGTTTACGCTTCCATCTGGGATTATAGGACGAATCACATTCCATTGAACCGAGGTAATCCGTTTAGTGGGAAGGTGGGGGGTTATGAGTTGGAGAATTCGACTTTCACGAGACAAGCTGGTTGGGGTACTGGACATCTTAGTGGACATAGCCATGGTCACTCGAATGGACAGTTACATGTTGCTGAGAGACATGACGGTACGGCTTTTGGCCAAGGGACTTCGCCACCAAGAAAGCCCGTTGCTGGACATACGCATCATGGGCGTGCTGCTTCAGGAGACCATATGGTTTGAGTCTTTGACGGAAACGTAGAAAATCGCCACAATGATGTCCGTTGATTGACAGGCATAAGTTAAGCCACGGGCGCAAAACCGAGGTCACAATTGAGAGAAGACAGATTCCTGTATGAAGGGAGAGGTTGTGCAGGATTGGCGTTAAAGGACATGATGAAATGGATTTGCGGACGGATACCCCAGCATAATCACGCACTCACTACAAGATACCCAGGGTTGAGTGTAACATACACGAAGCAATTGAGCAATGATTAATCTCTTTCAATGAAAGTTCTTCCCGGGATGCGAGCCGCCGGCATCTACCTTGCTGCTGCATGTTGCTCTCACACCTAGATAGTTGTCTGCAAAATCACTACACTTTATAGCATACTACCACTGGACAGGGGGGGGGGAAACTCAGCCAAATTGGTGCCTGAGGCACGTAACGCTACCTCTGTCCCCGTATATATACATAGCTAGCCTGATCGATCCCCCTGAATGGAGCTCGGCAGAGGCCTATTCACCACGTGACGCAACCCATGAAACTACGATAGAATCTTACAGTACCATCTCTTAAACAAAGTCATAGCTCAAACAGGCCTGTCTCAACTTCAAACCCCAACGACAAATAAAGAGCCTTGAATCAATCCACCCGCCCACGCGCTTCGCGATACGACCAACTCCCCCATCTCCCGCCGATCTACGGTCAGCCCTCGCATCCGACCTTCATTTATCAAGCGAAGGACGAATGATCCAGTAGCGGTAGAGAGAGATTCTCGTCAAGCGAGGATATAAACCTGATAGGGGTAAAGAAGTACCCAAGGATCCTGTGGAAAGGCTTCTTCTCCTGTCCTGATTGCTGGATATGGACTAGCTTTACCGAAAACGCCGTACGTTAAATGTATCTCTTCGGCAGTGTTGGATCGCTATGTAATACGTACTTTCGACACAACGAGGAGCGATATTCATGATATCATTGATATGGCGCAAAATTCGGACCGCCAGTATGGGGCTGAGGTCCTCATCCCATCACGGAAGGAAGAAGGCAATTTGAAGTGATCGTAGGTATAAATATGTTTCGTTTCGTATCCCTTTACAAGTATATACAGGGTAATCCTAGTACCTTATCATCACCCATCAATTCCCAATTTCTATCCCTCTTTTCCCATGCCCACTTTCTACGCCTCGGGCGCCACATCCTCATCAGATCTAACCATTTGCTGAACACCGTCCGCAGCCTCTTGAGCCTTGCTACTTAAACGATTCTGTTTCTTCTCCGCAAGCTCACTGATACGAACAAGTTCACCAACGAAAGACTCGCCCCACCACGCGCTTGTGTATTTGAAGACATACTTTTCGAGTTTCTTGAAGTTTATCTCCCGTTGTTCGGGCTGCATGGTGACCGCATCATGGATAGCGCCTGCTATTTCCTCTGTGTTCCAAGGGTTGACGATGAGAGCACCATTGAGTGACTGTGCTGCCCCTGTGAATTCTGACAGGATCATGACTCCGTGACGGGCGCGCTGGGTGGCGATGTATTCGTAGGAGACGAGATTCATACCGTCACGTGTAGATGAGACTAAGCATACATCGGAAACAGCATATAGGGCGGTAAGCTCTTCGAAAGAGATGGACTGGTGAATGAAGTGGATAGGCATAAATTCGATCGTGCCAAATTTGCCGTTGATCCTTCCCACGAGTTCGTTAACCACGGCACGCAAGTTCTGGTATTCCTCGACATCCTGCCGACTTGGTACTGCAACTTGGACCAGAATCACCTTGCCGACCCATTCGGGATGTTCAGTCAAGAAGACTTCCAGGGCATGCAGCTTTTGAGGTACTCCTTTAATATAATCCAACCGATCGACACCGACGATCAATTTGACTCCTTCGAATTTTCGTTCTAGGACCGCGATTCTATCCTGCACGGATTTTCGTTTTAGGCCTTGAATAAAATTCTCTGGGTCAATACCGATTGGAAAGGCTGCAACCGTGACAAACTTTCCGTTGAAGTCAACACCATTCGGATTCGTTGCGACAGATCTAGCACGCATTAGCAGAGAATTCGGACAAGATAGGTCAAACTCACAATATCCTAGAACAACTACTTATGAAATGTCTCGCATAGTCGTATGTATGGAAGCCAATCAGATCGCAGTGTAAGACCCCAAGCAATAACGACTCTCGAACCGGCAAAATCCTGTAGATCTCGCTACTGGGAAATGGTGTATGTAGGAAGAAGCCGATCTTGACGTTCTTTTTGGTGTTGCCAATTTCTTCTCTCAGCATTTCTGGTAAGAGCATAAGATGATAGTCGTGGACCCAGACCAAATCTCCATCTTGTACGTCCTTTGCCATTGTCTTCGCGAACAGTCGATTGACCTCTCTGTATGCCGCCCATGCTAGCTGGTCAAAGGTAATCTCTCCGGGATGATAGTGAAAAAGTGGCCAGAGGATTGAATCTGCCAAATATCAATACCTGCGTGAAAGCAACTGGAAGAACTGCTTACTGGAGAAGCCATTGTAATGTCTATCTGCCAACTCGTCCTCCACAAAGACTGGAACTGCGTCATATTCGTCCTTAAGTCTCTTGACCAGAGGGGCTGTCTCAGCATCAGGAACCTCCAACCCAGGCCAACCATACCATTGAAAGGTTGTGCTCTTGGACAACCCGCTTAGTCCGGTTACCAATCCACCAGAGGACATGGAAAATGCATATGTGCCATCGTCAGAACGTTTGATTGTAATAGGAAGTCGGTTAGAGACGAGGAGTAATCTGCCTTGCGCCTTTGGGTCTTGGACTAAGGTAGGCATAGGGAAATGTAGTGGCGGTTTTTACTTATTGGAATCGTTGACTAGGCGGGTCTTCGAAAGGGTTCTGGGATGCGCGAATTCTGTATTTCAAATTCGTGATTGAGTAGGTAAACCGCAGCTCGCGAAGACGATGCAGTATTTATTCATTATCAATCGTATCCACGTAAAGAAGCTTCAGGTGATGTTGCATTGTAGTATAGACGATAGAGAGTATGCGAGGGGGGGGAGGCAGCGTTAACCTTTAGAGTCTGGTGAAGAAGGTTTAACGAGAAAGCTTCCCGCGTGCATTCAAGGTTCTGGGCCATGCCAACGAATTGCCCGATCCTCCGCTATTATTAAGTTGGTGCTACTGAGCTTCAACCTCAAACCTTTGTCAAATTGATTGAAGATGGGGGATGTGTGACGTGAGGTACAGAAGGCGTTGCTAGCACCATGAAGGGCGCTTATATTACCTATCATATTGTGAGCGAAGGAATAGCTTAAAAAGACGCTTAATTTCTATAAGGAGAACCCCTGAAGATAGGTTACATATAGTGAGTGTACTAAATAAGTGGTCAGAGCGCTATAAACATGATAGGATGTAATTGCTGTGAATTGTTGTAAGGACCAGAGCTAAATAAATAAATAAAAAAGAATGACGTCAGAGACGCATGCAGGGGTCACTGCAGCAACGCAACACCACGACTTTGGAACAAACTTATGCAAAACAAGGGATATCTCGACAATGCTATGGCATCGTACTAATACTGAACTTTATAAGTAAGCACGATTGATCTCAGCTATATTTCACATTCTCCCCAAAAATGTACCTCAATTCCCTCCCAAACTAGCCCCCCATTCAAATTTACTGATTTTCCTGGTGTTGGCAACAAAGACTAATAAAAATAAGCAACAACGTCACTCCGAGCCAACGAAGCAGTCACGATGTGCTTTGCATAACTGCTATTGTACATTGCTGTGCTCTGAAGCAAAGCAGGGCCACTCTGATCTCTCGGTCAACATACCTCGTGGCTGCCGTGATATCATAAGCAAAAACCTCCATCTATCATTCTAAAACAGTTCTATTAATCGTATATCTGCTTGGGGATCGATCTAAGAGTCCGCCCAGTAACCACCTAACTCGTAACGCTCAGTGCTGATTCCGAGATCTCGGGCATTGGCCTTCTCGTCGTCAGACACCGCCAGGGAAGGACCCCAACTCATGCGTCGAAGAGAAAACGACGTTGGATGGTAAGGCATTAGAAACAGCATTTGGCAACATTTGAGGTATTCGTCGCAGTCTTCCTTGAAGATGAAGTTATTAAGGATGCCTCGATCGACCTGGTTGTTGCTACACTAAGGGTTATAGAGAATGGTATCGCGTTCTTTGCATCAAAACAAAGTGCGATTTTCATATGTCACCGTTGCCTCTTTGCTGTTATCTATACACTGCTAATTGTTGCATTCGATAGTCTCTAGGGCTGGATCGGCAAGTTGGGGTTAGGATAGTTACCAAAAAGATCTTCTGGAAAGTCTCAATGACTTAAAGGCTAAGAGCGATGAATTAATTAGAGTTGTTCAAACCTCTCATATAGTGAAGCAATAAACAACATGATGGATGGTGCGTAATGAGAGGCTAAATGGTTGGCACCCACCTTGATAGCTCTCGCTACTTTTCAATTATTTACAGGAGCTAGTGAAATACATTTGATTCTAGAAACGATCGAGGAAAGCGCAGAAGTCATCATAGACAATGTAGATTTTGTTTTCGAGATTGGAAACAAACCCCTGGCGAATCAGGACGTCGTCTACAATAAGATACGATGAATGTTGGACGATGGCGAAGAGTAAAGAAGGAAAGGAAACATGCAAGAAACAATCGAAGAACCGAAGGATACAGTAATTGAGCTTCGCAGAATGCCCAGTCCATCTCAACACCACTTCATATTGTCTCCACAACCATCTCCACTGGCGCATCCACCACACCGTAACTAACCTAGCTTGCCGTAGCCCTCAAAAGCGGTTGTCATCTCGTGGAAGATGAGGGGATGGGAGGCCGAAAGACCATGATTCGGAGTCTGATTGGGCAGCAATCCTTTGACCTTGCGTTCCTTAGTCAAGAAATTGCGTTAGAACGAACTAAAAAAGGAAATATAGCGGCACTTTCTGCGCTATTTAGATGGCTTGTGTGCCATCTACCACCGGGGAAAAGGTTTGTTTGCCTCGATAGTGGAATTCCGCACGGAGACCGACGAACTTGAGGACGACATGTTGGGAGTGCCCAAACTACTACTTGGTCCCCGTGGCGCTGAACATACCATCAAAATACTCGCAGCGAGTCCGGGGACGACAGGCGGTGCTGAGGAGGAATTTGGGGATGATGATGATGGGTGCTTTCTCTCGACGGCGGAAAGGCTAGTCGCAGGACTACAATATGGCATGGCAAGTCTTCAAGGGAGGTTGGGAAGTCATCCTGATTGAATTGTCGACGACAGGGATGCAAATTGAGCCGCAGTGACAACACTCTATTTATGAGGTATATGGAGTCTTCAGTGAAAAGGTGAAAGAAAATCTGTCTATGATAAGCAAAAAGGGGGTGGGAATAGGCGAGATAGCATTTGCAACGTCAAAATGGCGCCCAATCACAGAAGAACTCTACTAGATAGTTCGGGCGTAGAAAATGCTTGATGACGCGAAATTATTTCCATCTTTAGGAGAGAAGAACCCTAATCTCTCCACTCGTCCTTGGGAATAGTGACCTTAGAGGTTCCGGCGCCTCCTCCCCTCCCTCGCCTTGTTGTTCTTCCCAAATATCATCCGAGGCATTAAGTTTCTCTTCAATCTGCTCAAAATCCACACAGAACTTCTCTGCTGCCTCTTCGGTTATATCTCTAGCTAGCTTAGAGCTTTGTAGTTTCTTCAAGTTCTCCATAGCATCCATCAGAGCCGAAGGTAGGAAGTCATCCAAAGACTGGCTTGCCTGAGTGAGAGCATCTGGTCGAAATGGCTCTAGGAATCGGATGGACTTTAGATCGTCTCTAGAGTCTGAAAGTGGCGCCAGGGCTTGAAGAAGTGGCTGAAGAGCCGAAGTGGTTCGCAAGAATGAGTACTGATATTTAACGAGCTCTGATGAGTTCTCCTTAATCATGCCGGTAAGTTCATCCACTCGCTTTACTGTAAAGTCGAATGCCGTCAAGGTGTTTCGCGCTGCTAGTAGACAATTGACTGCATAGATGGAGTTCTCAGGGGAATCTAAGTCTTCAGACAATGATTCGCTCGCTTTCATGAAGGGGTTGAAAGCCTCTGCAAGGACTGGTACAAAGTCCGTCTCTCTTCTCTCATCTGAGGTGAAAGACGTCTCGTAAGTCTTCATAATTGCCGTAAGCTGCTTAAGACCACTCTGTAAGAATTCTGGTGGGCTTAGATCTGAAGATAGAGCTTGAGAGTCTGTTTGTAGACCCGCAATGTGGTCGCGCACGAGAACTCGGAATTGGCGCATTGCAGATTCCTCGAGAGTGGCTAACGATTCTAAAAGGACCGAGTCATTTCCAAGCAGTTTTGAAAATGTAACGCTGTAAAAATTTACGAGATTCGCAATCTTGTAAGCGATGATTGTCTCCTCGTGGCTCTGAATTATTTGACCGCAGCGTTGTCGAAGAACTCTGGCAACCCCAGCAACATCACGGTCAACGAGCTCGTTCAAAGCTTTCAAACCATCAAACTCGCTATTCTCGCTATCATCTTCAGCGATTCGATTCCACGGTTCATTATCCCTTCCAGCTTGAATGCCTTTGGCAATCTCGTTGCCATCTGATATGAACAAAACTTCAAGAGCCTCTCTCTCACTGACGGTAGCTGAATGGGTCCAGGCTAGCATGTCTCCCACATAACGCAATGGGTCATGAGCTGCAAGCTCAATAGGCTTCATTGAAGTATCTTCATCTCCATTGGTCGACCTTCCCGTTAAAGCAATATAGAAAGCGTCAGATAGGACATGCTCTCGAGCCTCTGCAAAGAAATCTAGACAACTTTGAAACAGTGAGGGCCGTTCAGCCAAGACTCTCAGAGCTCGTCTGATCGATGAGCTGATTTGCGGATTTTCCAGATTAAGTGTTTTAAATTCGCGCTGTATCCACCTATAAAGCTTTTGAAATGCCCCATTGAGGTTCTTGTTAGTTTGCTCCATTATCTCAAGTCCGAGGCGTTGATTTTCTGTCCCAAGCAGAATTTCACAGTCATTTTGAATTTTCTTGGCTCTTGCCAGAACTGTGAAGAACCTGTCATTGACGGGTTCAGCAGTAGATGTGAGGGTTGCAATATCATCCTCTGACATAACAAAATGGGCGTTAAATGCTTTCAGCAGCTGCTGTTTGCCCTCCACTTGAGTTTTCTGCTTCATGAGTTCGGAAGCTTCCTCGAGAACTGGTGCTGTTTCTTGATGAGCTGAAGAGATGTGGCGCTTCATTTCCTCGCATCCTTGATTTAGACTCGCAATAGTGAGGCCAATTCGTTTGAGTTGCTATATTGCATGAGCGACTGGGCACTTGAAGCCACACTATTTCACACACCTCAGCGACATGGCCAAACTCTCGGATAATGTCCCCATTACTTTCGATAACCTCTTTTTGAACACCGAGTCTCAGCTGTCGGCGGGTCTCTGCATTGTTCTCGACACTGCGTTTGTCTAACAACTCAAGAGCGTCCCGTATATCAGAGTCGGCATAGGATGCTGAAAGGACACCCGTGACTTTTGTAGATAGGGGATTGCTTCTTAGAAGCTGTGCGCCAGCTGGGGTCGAAGGCGACTCGGCATTGTCACTTAGACCCGAAAGCTTACGAGTTAAAAAGTGATCAGTAGTCATTTCAAACAAGTTGAGGATTTCTGAACTTGGGATTAAACGACTCTGTTTTCAAATTACAGGACGCTAATACAAATGCTTTGATGCCTGAGGTCCGAAAGGCTCAGCAGAGAGATGCTCCACTTTACTAGTTCCAATTGGGTCTAAGACAAGGCTGAGAATTATGTAGCCTTGTTAGCGCTCTCCAGGGATAAGTCACTCGTAATGTGGCACCTGGTCAATCTCCATCGGTGAATCAACGAGGCATCAGCAGCACATCCGTGAAGTCTGGCCTTCACAACAGCATGGCATGATAAGACTCTGCCATGGATGATTATACTTATCCTTCTCCACAATATCACAAGTACGGATGATTTGCCATCTTCTGCAAACCCCCTCCTCTCAAAGCGTCGACTGCACATCAAACCACCATAGCCTCTACACAGATAGCGATTTGTTCTCGCTGGGTCCGTTTGGCTTCGAACTCCTCCTCTCCCCATAATGACATCAAATCTTTTGTCGCGCTTCTTGTCAACCAATCCCACAAAGCGATCCATATATGAAGAGCTTCGAGAGCACGATGAAGGCTCCGAACCCGATATAGAAGAACAAGCTGGTCTAGCGCTAGACGAAGAAAACCTACGATTTCGTGATGAAGAGTTAGAGCATGAAGAGGTGTTCAACGGTGAAGATAGCAGAATCACTGTTGGAAGTGGCGCTCCCTTCCTCAGCCATGACGGAAACCGGTTACTGGATGGAGCGGTTGGTGGTAAGAGAAATAGGGACGAAGAGACATCAAAATGCGTCCCACAATCCCCAAGGCTACTCGATGATGAAGATGCAGATGCAGATGACGATGTACCTCAGTCACTCTTGATCGAAGACCACGTTATAGCGGGTCCCAGCAGCCCATCTCAACCACGAAATAGACCTCAGAAACAGCGAAAGCGACAACCGGCCATCCCCGGCCCGTCAAGTAGAGAGAATAGAGCCCACTGGGAGGCTGCCCAAGCTCAGCAGCAGCTCCACCAAGATACTAGACAGGACTATCAGAGTCGCACAAGAGAACGTCCAGCGGCACAGATGTTTACAGGAAGTCCCAAAGACAAGGCAATGTGGAGATGGAATAATGTGACAAACATCGACAACTTTTTGCATGGGGTCTACCATTATTACAGAGGTTGTGGGTTTTGGTGTATAGTTATGGCAATGTCCCTGTCTATCCTGTCAGTTATCATGCTATTGATTTCCTGCCTGCAACAAGCTAACATGGCAATACAGCCAACAAATATTCCTAGCAGTCTTTGTCACATTCCTCACATTTTGTATCGACTACAAACTCATACCACACAGTAAGAAGCTGTCTCAAGTCCTCATCCCGAAATGTACCACCGAAATCTCGGGATTAGCAAATGCTATTATTTGGATCTTTACTCTGGCCGTCTTCATCCAGATTTATGGCCTTGTATTCAGGACAATTCCCTATCTGTTCCGGATGCGCGATTTCTTCACGCATCTCTTAGGAGTACCTGAAAGTGACATGCAAACTGTTACTTGGCAGGATGTCGTGGCTCGGTTGATGGCGATGAGAGATACAAATCCAAATTTGATAGAGAGGCTGTCCTCACGAAACCGAAATTTTATCGGGCGCAACTCCAAAGAACGACTTGATGCGCACGACATTGCCAACAGGCTCATGAGAAGAGAGAATTATTTTATTGCCATGTTCAACAAGGACATACTTGATTTGACGTTGCCTGTTCCCTTCCTACGTGGAGTACCACTCTTGTCGAAGCATCTCATGGAGAGCCTAGATTTTACCATCATGGACTTTATGTTCAACCCGCAAGGCCAAATATCACAACTAGTGCTGAAAGATTCGAAACGACAGCAGCTTAGTGGCGGTCTAAAGAATCGTTTCATCCTCATGGGGTTAGGTTATGCTATCTGTGCCCCCTTTTCCCTCGTGTATCACATGATCATGTTCTTCTTGGAATACTTTAATGTACGTTCACATTAACGAAAACCTAAGTGTGTTGACTGACCTTTATTAGGAATACAAGAAGAACCCATCAGCTATTGGGTCACGACAGTACACACCTCTGGCTGAATGGAAATTTCGCGAGTTCAATGAACTAGAACATCTGTTCCATGAGCGATTGAACATGTCATACCCTTTTGCTACACGTTACCTCGAACAATTTCCGAAAGTCAAGACGAATCATCTTGCCGGATTTGTTAGATTCATCACTGGTTCCATTGTCGCTGTTCTCACCTTGGCTTTATTCTGGGATTTTGAATTGTTCTTCGCGTTCGAGATATACTCCGAGATGAATGTAGCCCTTTGCCTTACAATCGCCGGAGGATTTTGGGCTGTCGCTCATGGTGCTACCCCTGAACCTAATGGCGTGTTCGACCCGGAATACGCTCTTCGACAAGTTGTCGAATACACCCATTATAAGCCTCCGCATTGGGAGAACAGACTACAAAGTGACGAGGTCAAGCGCGAGTTCGCGGCTCTGTACCAGCCAAAGATCATGCAGTTTTTCCTAGAGATGATCTCCATCATCGCCACTCCAATTATCCTATGGTACAGTCTGCCGAAATGCAGCGACCAGATTGTAGACTTCTTCAGAGAGTTTACCATTCATGTGGACGGAGTTGGCTATGTTTGTTCTTTTGCCGTTTTCGACTTTAAACGAGGCGATGGGCGAGCGGCCAAGCAAGGCAACGGCACTGATCCTCGAGAGGACTATTACTCCACCAAACAAGGCAAGATGACGGCTTCTTATTATGGATTTCTCGACAATTACGTCCTGAATCCCAAGACCGGTATTCAGGGTCACATCCCACCAGGCACGCGCCAGATCTTTAACCTACCACCGTCGTTCCCTGGCTTGATGTCTCCCACGCTCGCTGCAGATATGCAAACATCGAGGACGGGTCGAAGTGAGAGACGTCCAGCAAAAGGCCCTGGTGGCCTGGCGCAGGCCGCTCGCACACCGAGATTTGCCCCGGCAGGAGCACATGGTTCACCCATGACCTCAATACTGCTCGATCCTCACCATCAGCCATCCTCATCGGGATTCGGAGCTCGCAGTGGACACCGCAATTCCAGATCTCGCTATCAGCCTCGGGATAACATCACCGAGGAACTTGTGGAGGATGAAGAGAGAAGTGGCCGGACTTTGAAGAAAGACTCCTCGTCTCGAAATCCGTACGAGAGTGTGGTCGGACTGGGAGAATCCCGATGGGAGTTATCGCCAGTACGGGATGTCAGCAATGACGACGAGGATGAGGCGGAGAAGAAATCGAGTGAAGCCGAAGGAGTAATTGGGTTGTTGTACAAATACCATACGGCGCAGAACCGTCGGCCTGGAATGAATATTTAGGGACAGGCTGTCTTCGCAACATGTGGCGTTTAGCATCGGGAGGCTTGTTTGTTTGTTTGTTTGGAGTTTTTGGGATAGCAGCTATGTGGAGAGCCATAAATAACAAATACTTCCAACCAACCTTGCTTGTGACCTCCAAAAGTATTGCTGGTCGGGGTGCCATAGAGTTGAATATCCGCTTGGAACCATGCCAACACCTCAACGCCTCAACACCTAGCAAAGTCCAAGAGGCAAATCCAAAAAGAGTGGAGCGGATATCCATCAACGATCAAGCACCATGGGGGCCAACTAGTTCGTAAATACATGACACAATAGGGCACGAGTCTACTATCTGGATTGTCGAGCAATTGCTGACTCACGTCCGCTCAAAGTTGACGGAAACACGAGCGAGCTGCGGCGGTTGTAGTACTTCGCACGTCGGTACCCGTCCGCAACGGCCTTGCCCCCTCGGATGTGTACAACCGTCATCTACCGTGCATTTCTAGAACGATTCTCCCGCACGATCGAGGCATGGAGATTCCCAGTGTCCTGGTTATGGGATTCTGCAGATTTGGAGGGGGAAAGGGGGAGGGGGGTGGTGAGAGTGGCATGAGGATCTGGGAGGGTGGTACGATTTGTACATGACGATGATGAAGTTCACCAGATGGATGGCGGGATGCAGGGGAGGGGTGAGGCGCCGAGGAGATGGCGGAGCAGCGATCGCGGAGTGGGAGATGGGAGATGGCTGGGAGAGATGGATGGGAGATGGAGATGGGAGGTTGTAAAGTTAGGCTGTAAGGTTGTAAGGTTGTAAGGTTGTCAGGTTGTCAAGTTGTCAGGTTAAGAGGTTTCGAGGAAGGGAAGGGTTCTTGGATGTTGGATTCAAAACACCGTATAGTCTGTACTTCCTACAGGGCTTAATAAATGTCACCTATTGCCTGAATCGTCTGGCGTCATTACATTTATTTACCCCTGTACGGAGTCCATACGGACTACCGCGTGGTACTCCGTAATAGTCTGTGCCCCTCCCCCGAGGTGAATTACGTGGTACGGACGAAGAAAGGGGGCATTCTACCGAACACCCATTCTACGTATGTACGGAGTACGGAGTATACAGACCGTAATAAATGTTAAATAGGCCCACATAAAGTCAAGAATCCTGGGAGCATGACCAATCACCTGGCCAAGATACCAGATCCTGTAACTAGGTCCACCACTTTAACATTTATTTACCCCTGTAGAGACAGACAGTACGGAGTATACAGTATGTATGGGCCAATGGTGGGTTTCCGTAGGAAACTTCGAAAACGCAAGTACCACCGTACAAACAAACCGCAGCTCCTCGGCGACAAATCGACAATCCGATTACTGTACTGTACTGTATTCGACAACCCTGCTCGTCAAAACATCTTCCATCTTTTCAGTTTGTCCCGCCCAGCATCATCACTTTTTTAAGTCTTAAGCTCCTCCACATCTGTGCTTTTTTCTTCCCTCACTCGCAACCACTGCCCACCTCCACGAGCTGCGCGGCCCTTTGCACCCAACCCTTCTCCCCCCAATCATCCCATCATTCATCTTGAGCAGCTGTCACTTCGCCGCTGTCGGTGCTGGTAGAGCGAGATCGTCACCCTGGCTCTGCAATCGAATACGTACGGAGGAGGATCTGTGGCAGCGGCCCCGATGGCCCAGCCAAATCGAGCCCCCGTCGACGAGCCCTACGAGTGAGTGCCTTCGGAATTGCTTCATGGTGTTGAGGCCAGGTTGCTGATGTGCGCGCTTTAGCTATGAAGCTCTGCCGCCAAACTTTTCTGTTCTGCAGAATATGATGGCCGGCGCTTTCGCCGGCATAGCTGTAAGATGCGCTCCACGCCCGACGCAACCTCGCACTGCATCGCAGACTGATGAGTAGATAGGAGCATACGGTCATGTACCCGATTGATGCCATCAAGGTGGGAAACAATGGTCCGTGGTGGCAATGACGGGGCGATGTGCTAATCCGGAGCAGACTCGCATGCAAATCCTCAGTCCGACCTCGTCCGCGGTCTACAATGGCATGATGCAAGCCGGCCTTCGAATGGGCACGGGAGAGGGCCTCATGAGTTTATGGAGAGGAATATCGAGTGTGGCAATTGGAGCTGGTGGGTACAATGGATGACGAGACGGGAATTGCAAGACTGAGAGCTTTCATAGGTCCGGCGCATGCTGTCCACTTTGTGACCTACGAGTTCGTGAAGAACCGGATGGGAGGCAACAATTCGGGGTTTCAACCTCTTGCGGCTGGTTTGTTATCCTAGAATCCCCGGCTTCGGTGTATTCGGCTGACGTTCTACTAGCTGCGAGTGGAGCGTGTGCGGCGATTACAAGCGATGCTTTGATGAACCCTTTTGACGGTGAGTGCTGGAGCGGTAAAGGGAGCAATGTCACTAATGTCTGGAAGTTGTCAAGCAGCGCATGCAGATGCATAACTCGAGGAGGATGTACAACACCATGTTCGATTGCGCCAGATACATTTACCGGACCGAGGGAGTTCGAGCATTCTATCTCTCGTATCCAACCACACTAATGACGACGATCCCATTCAACACACTGCAATTCCTCTTCTACGAAACCCAGTGTACTTGGCTTCACCCTCAGAGAGGTTACGCTCCTTGGACGCATTGTATATGTGGTGCTATAGCTGGAGGCGCCGCAGCCGTGCTTACAACCCCTACGGACGTGGTCAAGACGATGTTGCAAACCAGAGGCACCGCTACGGATCCTCAGTTACGGGGTGTTAGTGGATTTGCCGAGGGTGCCAAACTCCTACTGCAAAGAGAGGGCTATGCTGGGTTCTTCAAGGGGGTCAGACCTCGTGTGATCACTTCAATGCCCAGTACCGCGATTTGCTGGTCAGCTTACGAAGCTTCTAAGTGAGTTTTTGTGTTGGGGTTGGGGGCGGGTTGCCTTAGATAACGACTAGCTGCTAACATGTTTGATTCAGGGCATACTTCATCCGGCGGAACGAGACGCTTGCCTGAGTCACCAGTACCGAAGTCGCGATTCATGGACATCGATGATCTGAACCCGATATCACAGGTTCGGATCATTCCTACCCGCCTTTCTCTCGGATGTATCACCGACATATGCACCATGCCACTCTTTCGATAACTTCCCAAGTTTCTACCGTACTCTGTTCTGGATACTAGAAGCTTCTCGCCCCCTATACACCGTCGGCCGGAGCGTCCCCCCAATCAATCTTCTCGTGGCATTGGAGGACTATCGGTCTTGTAAATAATCATATTACTTTTTCTCTAGAGACGCTCTGCTGGGATACTTTTCACCCGAGGCGATCGCAAGCGCTGTCGATCACCTGACTGATTCTAAAAGGGGGGTCCTATTTCTTTTTGGAGATTTCGGGCCTTGAAATTCGGGTGAAATAAATAGGGGATTATGGGCGTTAATATTTGATCTCTACCATTTTGCGCGTGGAAAGTGTTCATGAGATGTTGCATGGGATGGATGGATTGATGGTTGATGGAATGTGCGTGATACAAGGCATTCCCCCATACATACCCCACGAGAGGATGATCGATGCTTTTAGAGGGCTTGCTTGCTGTGTAATTATAGGAGAAGATGGGCTTGTCTGTTTGGATGAGCGAGGCCGGCCTGGCAATACATGCCGATATGAAACCGCGGAGGGTGTTCTTGTCGGGAAGTGCTTTGAGTTTGTGATTTGTGTGAAGGGGGGAAATTGATTACAGTAAGAGTGTGTAAAGCCCAAGTAGCGGAGGTGTGAGGAAGTTTCGAAGCGGCTCCATTCACGAGAAATGGATTTGATATCGCCTATGCCAGCCTATCAAGCCAAAAGTCTTTCTCGTCCAAGGACCAAGGAGGACCAGTCCAATAGCACTAAAGAGCCTTTACGAAATTAAGTACGATGCATATCCATAGCAGAGCTTAAAAACATGGGAGGGATTGCCAATTATCAGCCTATGGATAGGGCAGCAATCGGAGTACAGTCAGTCTTGCGGTGTACAAGTACTGTGCATCGCCATACTGTCGCTCGCTTGAGGCTGTTCACCAAGCCGCCTCACGCTTCTAAGAGCACAGCCGTATCCGTGTCGTAAGCCCGCAACGTTTACTTAATATGGTCGCTCTATCGAAATGGAGGAAGACGATGAAATCATTTCAATTCACAAAGTCGTACCAACCAAACTTATTCATCCCACTCAAGTTGAAATCGAGATATTGTAATGGTGGGAGGAAGGTTAATTACTACTGTACCCCACAGCGACGTCACTGGCTAGCTACTCGAGAGTACTTGTAACGAGTGAGGGATGGATCGCGAGAGTTCAAGGAACAACCTAGACCTAGACACAACACCCGAAAGACAGCAGCACGAGCACATGAATTGAATGACCACGAGTACGCCTTTCGATAGAACATGACAAAGAAGATAGGCTGTGAATCGCTCCTCTCGATCTAGCAACTAGCGGCCCTCTTCGTTCGACTGATATATGTTTGGGTTTGCGTGTGGAGGCACAAGCAAGAGGGGGAACTTCATGTGAGACGAGGAAAACCATGATGCGAAATAAGTCGTCGAGTGGTCTGCAGAAGACGTACGATGAGTGTTATTTGATCTGCTCTACGGCGGTGTATTTCGAGGGCCAGGTACGTTCTTCTACTGTACCCTTTCCAATAGGCAAAGGATGGGAGCTGATGCGTGGTTCAATACAGGGCAACGAAGCCGAAGCCTTGCGATCATGGCGCTCCGCACTCGACCAAATCTACTACCACAATGCGTACCGCGTGCCAGCAGGATACATACCGAAATCCGAGACGGAGAAGGCGCTGAAGGATAGCCTGAGGGATATGGAGATGCAGTGTAAAGAGCGGGTTGACCTCCTCGAGGCTTTGAAGGCATCGCGCCAGGAGAAACTTGCGAGCGAGAGTTCGACTGAGGAGCATAGTGCTGGCAAGATCACAAAGTCGTCCAAACAACCTACGCCTCGGGTCTCGGAGGAGAGACAGAGAGAGGGGATGAAGGAGGGGTATATTGGTAATGGCACGATTCCTGCGGTTAGCTATGATGGGATTTCGAAACCGCCGCCGCTGCCTCAACGCCCGAGTCTGGCGGCGAAGAATAGTAGTGAGAGGGCAGTGGTGGGGAAGAAGATAGGTAGTTCAAGTTATCTTGGTTCGGGTTCGAGTTCGAGGAATGCTAGTGCGCCGTCAGCCCCGTCATCCAGCAGTACATTGGCACCGCCGATGAAGAAGTCTTCGAGGAGTCCGAGTCCGGAGAAGGGGAGGCAGATGTTACACACGCTCAGATCTTCTGATAAGAGTGGGAGGAAGCCGAGCCCAAGACCGCTGAGGACGGCGAGAAGGGAGAATCCGGTGACGAATAGGGCTGCGACGTTGGCGTGGCAGTCTACGCAACAGAGAGATAGACTTGGAACGGGTCTAGATAGGGGTCTAGATTTGAGCTCGACTACTTTGCCGGATGGGGCGAGGAAAGAGAGTATTTCAGACCCAAGTTCAGGACGGCCAAGTTCTTCAAATAATGTCAGGTATGACAAGGATACGAGGACTTTGGTTTCTCATAGCCATCCAAAGACACCAAGTCCGACTGAGTTATTATCTGGAATCGCTGGATCCTCGAATCATTATCCCTTTCCCCCCACGGATCCAGGTCAGCCAGGTGCTGGGTTTGGATCCATGCCAAATCCTACTTTCGTGCAAGATCTGATTGATCTTGATATTCCAATATCCAATCCTTCCGAGACGAGTGCATCGCGATCTAAGAAGACCCCACCGCTTGTCCCACCTCATGCTACGGTTCCTTCGAAGCTGGAGCCTTTGTCCTATCCTACATACCTGAAAGAGTATCCTGAAACAGCAGCGAAAAAGAGTAAGGCGGGGAGTGAAATGCCAGAACGGCGGAAGCCGCCAGTTCGAGCACCAGGTGAGACAGATGGCGATGTTAAGCTTTTGAGAAGACCATTCGCTGGAACCAAACCTGCATCACCACGACATCGGGACCGGCATCAGGAGCGAGATGACGCACGGCGGGCACAGAGGAAGGGTGCTAAGCCTATCCACGATGAGGATACATCTTCCCAGAGTCCAGATGATTCTACCAATAGCGGTGGTGGTCGGGCTTCCAAAGGAAAGAGGCGACAGAAGCAAAGAGAAGATCCGATTCTTGCAGGTCCCGCGACGCCAACTTCTGGTGATTCGGAAGAGGAGGAGGATCCTGCGAAGACTGCTTGGGAGCAGAAAGTTGCACATCTTCTGAAGAATCTACCAAAAGGCGTCGATGAAGGGGCGGCAAAGCAGATTTTCAATGAGATTGTGGTGCAGGGCGACGAGGTGCATTGGGGCGACGTAGCAGGTCTGGACATCGCGAAGAATGCTCTGAAGGAAGCAGTTGTGTACCCCTTTCTCCGGCCGGATCTCTTCATGGGACTACGTGAACCGGCACGTGGTATGCTGCTTTTTGGACCTCCAGGAACGGGAAAGACTATGCTTGCGAGAGCTGTAGCTACCGAGTCGAGATCGACGTTCTTCTCGATTTCAGCGAGCAGTCTTACGAGTAAATACCTGGGCGAGTCTGAAAAGCTCGTCCGAGCACTGTTCTCTCTCGCGAAAGCTCTGGCACCCAGTATCATTTTCGTGGATGAGATCGACTCTCTTCTATCATCACGTTCTGGATCCGGCGAAAATGAAGCTACACGACGTATTAAAACCGAGTTCTTGATCCAATGGAGCGACCTTCAACGAGCAGCAGCAGGACGAGAACAGACTGAGAAAGAGAAGAAAGAAGGTGATGCCAGTCGCGTCCTCGTCCTCGCCGCCACTAATCTTCCCTGGGCAATCGATGAAGCTGCACGTAGACGATTCGTGAGAAGACAGTATATTCCTCTACCGGAAGATGAGACGAGAGCCGTGCAATTAAAGACCCTCCTTGGACATCAGAAACATAGTCTTAAGGATGAGGATATACAGAGATTGGTTTCGCTTACTAATGGTATTTACCCCCTGGTATTTCCTCTTGCCGCCCCTGAACAAAATTGCTAACGTATCAAACAGGCTTCTCCGGCTCAGACATCACAGCCCTAGCGAAAGACGCGGCTATGGGACCCTTGAGATCGCTTGGAGAGGCGCTGTTGCATATGTCTATGGACCAGATTCGACCGATTGGGACGCAGGATTTTGAGGCAAGCCTGGTGAATATCAGGCCGAGTGTTAGTAAGCAGGGCTTGAAGGAATTTGAGGATTGGGCTAAGGAGTTTGGGGAGAGAGGTGGTTAGAGTTAGTGTAAGGATTAGTGGTGATGGGGTTGGCAATGGGACATGTTAAATGTGTGGAAACACTTCTTGGGATGGAGGTGCAAGGGACCTGGAAATTTGGAAGGCCTCTCTCTTGATGCATGGCACAGTACATGGAGAAGTCCTTGGGAATCAAGTGTGATCAGGGGAAGGCATACATAGGTATCAGGAGTACAATATCATATCCTGAATGGGCGAACAAGCTCACACGACAGTGTGTCTCGAAGTCATCCATTCTCCTATTTACGTGAAGCGACAGCGTAGGTATTCACTCCACCTTCACCTGGAACCACTACAGTCCTCTTCGCTCGATACAAACCTAATAAGAAATCTCGACAGCACAATCAGAAGAAGCCGACCTCAGAACCTAAGACCCGACGAGAGATCTCCAGCACCCTCTGGCCTCCCCTCCATCTCGAAACCACCAAGAGGCTCTGCATCGAGAGGAAATGCCCCGGCAGGGCTCTCGTCCTCTCCCTCTCCTCTCCTGGAAGCCGGCGGCGTCGTCCACGCACACCTGACGGCCATCGAGGCAGGAAGTCTACTATCGCACCCATAACACCTAGCCCTCAGCTTGATCCACACCATGATCATCTCACCACCATACCAAACGCTGCCCTGAACATCAAGCCCGGCATGGAAACCGCCTTCGCCATGAATCATGTACAGCTTCGCCTTCTTAACACGCACGCATGACCGAAACTGTACTTCGTATACGAAGTATATCGAGCATGGGGAATGATCGAGCTTGTCGAACATCTATATATATGTACGCCACTCCTCGAGAAGTATACGACTTGTTACCGTAAACGTGGCCTCGAAAATACAACTTCTCGATCCCGCTAATTGCCACCCGCCGTTGCCTTGATAGCGTGAACTGTATGTCGATCTGATGGAGTTGGCTTCGAAACCCACCTGGACGGCTTCCTTTTGTTAAATCGTCTATTTCGGAATCTAGATACGAACCCCAGGATCCGATCCGTATATTCCTTGGTGTTGATGACTTGGACGACCAATTGGTCCAAAACTCGTCTTGACGGTTGCCATGCGGTGCCACAGATCTCGTTGTTGATTCCCGTTTTGCCATGCAACGTGCTCCTCCGGGTCGAAGTACGGTACTGTAAAATCAAAGCTCTCTCAATTTCGCTCGCAAAACGACTCGTGGAGTGTTTGCTGTTGACCAGGTTTTGTGGTCAAGTTCCTATGGTGAATTTCGTGCGAATTAGCCTGTGGTTCGCATGAATTGGATTTTCTATCAATTATTTTGTCTCGTAGAATTGTTAGGTCGAGAGTCCGAACATCATCTGATACTATACTGTAACACTTTTGGGGCTTGAGCGAGAGCAAAGCATAAGACAGGGGACAAGAAAAATGGGTATTGGTATTCTCTGCGCTAAATACATGAATTCGCAAGTCATCATCCTTGCTTGCTTTCTTTCCCTTTGCAGATGGCTGTAGCCCTCCATCCTCGCAACACCAGATTTCATAAAGCCATCAAATCACATTGGTATCCCGCAGAACTGCAGAAACGTGCCTCGTGAAACATACACTATGCTCAAAAAACGCCATCGCCAGTCTTCATCACGTCGGAAGTAAGAACCCCCTCCCCCCAACCCCTATCTCGCCGTGAACTTTGTTAGTAAGGAGAGTTGACAATGTCGTCCTTGCCCAGCTTATATCTCGCGCTCTGACGATTGCCTATTCTCCCGGCATCACTTCTTCGAAGTAGGCTGGCTGGTGCGATCGACTCTCGTGTGGGTTTCTTGATATCTGCTCTGCTGACCATATTGACTTCGTGCGGGAGTGCAACAACTGCGTTCTTGTCATCACCGTATCTGAAATTGTCGGCTTGAACAATGTCGGAGTAGCGCTTGATACTGTATGAATCCTTACTACCACGAAGCACCTTCTTCATGCTCCAGGTGACAACGAATGGGCCAGTAGCAGTGATGATCGAGGTCTCGGACAAGCCCTCGCCAGTGTTGAAGCGCGCAGGAGTAAATGCTAGCGGTGCTCCCGTCTCGTGTTGAAATTGCGCTACGTGGGAAGGCGTCAAGCCAAGACGGCGTGGTTGAGGTTTGGAATCCTTGCCAAACGATTTCTCGAAGCCAAGTTTACCTTCATTCTTGCCGGTCCTTTGTAGCGCATCGATAAACAGAAGGTAAGTTCTGCAGGTAGCAAGAACCCAGCGGCCATCAGCGCTAACGTCCAATCCAATGATCGGCTCACCAAGAGCGGGAATATGCGTCTTAGCATTGATGCCGAGACGGTCAAACATACGAATGTCTCCCTTGTTGCTAGCGACAGCAATGTAGCCCTTCTCTGTCGTGGCAGCAGCCGAGAAGTCGTTCTTCGAGGCGTATTGCTTCAGCTCCGAGTCCACAAGCTTGTTACCAGCCAAACGCGGGTCAACGCGATACAAAGCGTTGCGCGAGAGACCAAGGAAGGTTTGCTCCCCAGTCGTTTGCGAGAATTTGCTTTCTGGCGCGAATGTGTTGATAGCAATGTCATCGTGCACCTTCCATTCATCAACGATCTTGCCATATTCTAGATCCATTCGGAAAAGCGAATTCGGATCTCCCTCATTTTGCAAAATCATGTTTCTGTCCTCCATGTGTAGCATCATCTTCTTTGGAGCGAAAAGCTTGCCGCCAGGGGTCTCAACTCTTGAGATATTAGTCGAGAACTCTAGATGGTTATTGTGAGTGTGTTTGAAGACCCCAATCTTAGAGCCTCTGGCAACGAACGATCGGTCGTTTGTGTAGCCAACGGCAAGTTGCGAGTTGACATTTCCATCGTCGTCTCGAGTGACCACATCGTCTTCTTCCTCGTCGCTGTCGTACTTTTCACTCTTCTGTGCGTCATCCTCGACTTCCTCTGCCTCATGCTCCTCCTCTTCCTCCTCCTCCTCTCCCTCGGGGGCATCATCCAAAACAAGATCTTGGAAAGCACCGAGGACATAATCGCGGTCGTCATCTTTGGCCTTGTTCCATTTCAGTTCATTTAATTGTTCCCATAGTGCTTGCATTAGACCTTCTTGGAAACGCAGCAGAGTAGCTTCATCTGGATATCTCAATAGCCACGAGTAGGCGGCACCATCTGCAGTGTAGGCATTGAAAATGCAGGACAGGAACTCGAAGTTGAACACGGGATTGATATCGGCAACAATTTCCTGGCCGAGCCAGTCTCGATTCTGGCTCTTGATCTTCAGCCAATATCGCCAATTACCGACTTCAAAGATAGATGCCTTCACGGCCGAATCTTGAAGAATGAAAGCACCCGATTGGAAATCGAAAAGATGAAGCTCTCCAACTTCTTCTGCCAATACGGAGGTGGCTTCTGGGTGACCAGCCACTGGAGGCGCTGCGGTTGGTCCATCTTCTTTACGAGGAGTCTCCTCGCGGGCGGCTCGCGACTTTTGCGGGGTGATCTCTCTCTTCAAGGCAGAATTTGCCGTGCTTCGTGTATTGAGAGGCATTGCTTGTACAGGTATAAGTGGCTCGGGGCTTCGAGTAGGACTGTGGACCGGACTCGGAATCGGAGGTTCGTCAACGAATGTGAATTGACCGAGTTCTTGCGTCGTCGCGGTCGTGTGGCTCTTGCGTTGTTTTCGTTCGTACTGGCAGCGTATAGCCGTAAGCTCGAAGCCTTGCACTTGTGCGTCGTCTGTCGAGGCGTCGCAAACGAATTCGTAGAGATCGCCAGTGTCACCACTCAAATCCCTCCAGGCTAGGACCTTCTCTCCTCGTCGAGATTCTGATCGGAAGTGTAGCGCTTCGTCCAACAGGAAGGTCTTTTCGTCCCGCTCAGCAGCCAGGGCAGCTGACTCTGCGTCCTCGCCGTCTTCTTCGTCCAGCAAGTCCTCTTCGCCTTCTTCGTAGGCTCTCTGTATGACAAGCTGATATTGAAACTCTTGGTTGGTCTTCCGAATTCGGGCAGCAGCGTCTTTGAAGATAAGTTCCGAGTAGCCTTTCGGAGAAAGTGGGCGGACAATATAAAGCTGTCCCTGAGGGATTTCGATTAAGGACTCCTTGGAGGTATCGCCAAAGATAAGTTTCCCAACTGCAAGCAGAGTTAGTGGTGTGGCAAACTATATCTAACGAAGGGAAAGAGCAGTGTTCGCGGCTTGGGTTGTTGACATGCCACCGGAGGGGCCACACAGTAAACAAGGTTTCGAACTTACCATTTCTGAGGACGAACATCTTTCGGAATGCTGTAGGCGCAACTATTGCAAGAAATGTAATGTCGACACCAAGAAGAGGTGAGTGATCTCGAGGATGCGAATGCTCTGCAAGTAGTAAGGAGCTTGAGGAAGTTGACACAAGATTTATCTTCTGATAGATGTTGCCTTGATATTGCTTGGAGGGGTCAAATCGACCTAGCGTCATGATGAAAGTGCCAAGATGTGGCATAATTAGCCCATTTTATGATCACGTGTCCGACCTTATGTATGTCTTACTGTACAAGCAAGGTGGTGAATGACTTGTTTGGCGAATCACTCCCCTGAAAAGTGAAACAACATGACGGTCTCCTGCCTTTCGTGCTTCAAATTAGGGATCATAAAGACTCTGGGAAAATACAAGGATACAAACCGCCTCCATTTTGACCTTGATTTTATGAATTCTTATAATGCTTTTATGAAGGACAAATTCTCCGCTGTAGTTACAAAGAATCTAGCTCCATGTTCTCGAAAAGACAGGAGGATCTATTGCCCTCTATTAGTATCCTGCAATCAGCATCTCACGGCAGAGGTGACTTTCAGAGGGAGTTATTACTGGGGGGCCCCTTTCAAGAATAGGGAATCAAGCTTACTTTCCTAAAACCCATGGGACACTCGACCGATGTACACAGAGCCCTTGCCCTTGTTCTTAGGGTCCAACAGGAACTGGGAGTAGTCCTGACACTAATATGAAAAGGCTTGATTTTGTATTAGGTGTAATTAGTCCAAGCTGAGAACTCTTCAAACGCATGCATCTATCATGTGCGTGATCCTTCCCTCGGAGTATAGGCACAGCCAACCGTTCCAAACGCCTGACAAAGAGACTAAACCCAGCAACGCCAGTTCCCACTTACCACCTCCCTAAAACATATACAAATGAACTGGTCCCATCTACACATCGTCCCGCAGTTCGAATCTTAGGTTTCCAGCAATGTCGCTCATCTCGGCCATGCTCCCCTCACCCGGCCCCTCAACACCCTTCCTCGCGAGAATTTCCTTGAACGCTATCCCCTTTCTGTCGCGGATCGTCCTCATGCCCTTTCCTTTCACGGTGATGTCTCCGGAGATGGTCTTTGCGTGTATGGAACCGACCCAGACTTTGGGATAGACCATGGAGACTGAAGCGGAGTTGGATGAATGCTTTGACTGAAAAGTGCGCAGTTTCCTGGTGGATGACCCTTCTGAGTATTTGAACAGGGCGCGAGAAGGTGGGATGGTGAGATACGGCTCGGAATCTCCGACTGGATCATATGGATCGGCAGTCGGGGTCGTCTCTTGGATGGGGAGTTGGGCGGAGGTCAGCATCGAGATGAAGATTGGCTCTAGAACCTCAGCATCGGTGCCGCCATTCACGGTATGCGTCTCGAATCTGCTTGCGATAGCCGTCTTATTGGAGTCGCTCAATAGGATGATGGGTAAGGCCGAAAATTTGAGATTTCCAGCCGTGTTTTTGAAACTGCCCAAAGATCCAACATAATATGATCCGCTAATACTCCCGGCGCTCGAGTGTACGTTGGTAATGTAGTTGCGCGGTGGAGGGATGTATTCGGGATTCCCGCCATTTGCAATTGGCAGATTCACCTGGATGTTCCCAGAAGCTGTTTGTACTTCTAGATCTGCTGGAGCGGGGGCTGTTATTGAAACTTTCTGTGGTAAGACTCCCACAGAAATATCTCCTGATTGTGAGGACAGTCCAAGAAAATCCATCAGGGGGAAGATTCCGTTAATCGCCCCAGAAATCGTCTCAATGTAGATTTGTCGAGACTCAAAAGGATGAGCCGTATCCGGTGTAGATAAATTTGCGAGCAAGTTTGGGTGGTTCGAGTTGTCGAGTATGACTGGTAATTGAGAGCGAGCGACTTTTTCCGATGGTTCTAAGGCGCTATCTTGGATCAGGGGAAACCATACATCCCCTGAGATTGAGGTGAATTTAGAACGTCCAGCGACTTTGACTTTGACATCATCAAGTACTCTTAAGTTCAGGGTGATAGCCTCGAGAAGAAGGTTTGTGAATTGAGCATCCTCGGGAATCCAGGCTGTGATCTCAAGCGACACGCAGTGAGGACCATACGTATCGAGTCTTTCACGTCTTGGCGTGCTAATCTTAAGTGTCTTCGTTGCTTCATCCCAACTTCGAATGACATTCAGTTTGGGATCACTGATATGGACATCAACTGTGAAATGGGGCGTGTCACCGTGTTCAGGATCAACAGTGGAGTTCAACCGCCGCAAGCGAATCTCGCCCCAAGTCTTGATTCGAGATGATTTTCGTGATTCATCCCCATCATGTGTAGTCTGTATCACTGTCAAGTCTGTGCCGACGGGAAACTCATACACAGTAGGATCTTCTCGAATCGTCGCAGAGGAGCAGTAGGGTCCAGTAGAGTCTAAGGGTCTATCTTTGGACGGTAGGTCCATCTTTGGTTTCTACGACAACACCAGCGATTAGTCTTCCATGGAGACCGAGTATTTCATGACAGCCAGCTTGATTCAGCGAACCATAGGCGTGAAATAAAGGAAATAGAACCACGGTGAAAAGCATGGCGGGGTATGAACATCCTTGTATGAATGGCCAATACTCACATTGAATCTTGTCTGGTAAAAAGTAATAAATAATGCAATCAAAACAGTAAATACGACGCCACAAAACAGTGCACGCTTGATACCCTTCCTTCGACACGGATCCTGCCTCTCATTGGCAAGCGGTGTGCTCTCATCAGGGAAGTCGTCGACTGGCCCGCCCATACTTTGCGGCTCCGTTCGTGGCAGAAGAAACCCTCGCTCAAGTTGTGGCTGGTCGTCGAAGGTACTGTACCTCCGGGGGGATTGTGGGTCCTGAGATGCTTCGGACGTGATAGAACTAGGAGTGTATCTCGTTGAGATAGGACTGGGAGTATATGCTGGAGGGGGGCCATTCACTCGATTCTGTTCCAAGTACATTGCTCCCGAGTGCGGTGGGAAGCTTTGAGGAGTAGGATGCCTGCTTTGAGGAGTAGGATACCTTTGAGACGAGGATACTATGCTCTCATCTGGAACTGGCGACGACGCGTGTGTTCGTGACGAAGAAGCTTGTGCAATGGCCGGATGGCTCGATGCTGATAGGGGCCTTTGGGAAGTTGCCTGACCATGGGGGGTAGGAATCAATGTCTTGTCTTCTGGTGTTTCTCCTTTATCATGGTCCATTGTGGGGTCCTGGACCATGGCGCCTGGAGCCAATTCTCTTGGACGAAAGTATCCATCAGAGGGGGTCAACTCGTCGCTGAAAGATTCTCCATCTGAATCGTCTGCTGAATAAAGATTGTCGGACAACGGCCTTCCATGGAAATGAACCATTCTATCCTTCTACCCAAGGAAAAGAAGAAATCGGGAGCCTGAGAGGCAAGTCGGAAGACGAAAATGACGTGTTTGCCACAAAAATCGGTTGAATTGACGACGGAGAGCCAAGAGAGGAGTACGGACTCGGTAAGAAAGAAAGACACAGTCAACGTGAACGTGGCTCAGCGCGAAAAGTAAGCACGGGGGAATCTTGACAGCTGGAGGTGAGAGTGAAATTGTGAATGGTGATGGCCGCGTGGGCTATGCGAACGGGATGCCTGATTTGGATTGGAATGGGTGATCACTCGACCCCGGCCTCCATAAGGCTACTGTATCATTACAGTATTGTGCTTTTGAAGTCATTGGCCAGGTAACCTTATAACATTGTGAGAATAATCAGAGAATTCCACTTGGGATTTGTGAGAAGAGAGTTGCACGAAAGGTGCTTGAGCTCTTGTATCCCACGACCCACTTCCTCTGCTTTGTCAGCCAGATCTGGGCCCACGTGAGTATTGTCACGTGAGTATTACACACGTGACCTAATCGAAGTAGGTCAGAGCTTGAAGGTCGATAAACCTCCCCTCGCTTATTAGCTTGTCTGATGTGCAGCTAGGCTACGCTGGAATGATCCCAACATCCATCGTTGATTGACAAACAGTACGGCTCATATTGATCGTATGCTTGTGAGAAATGGACACTGGACTTCCCTCGTCGCAACCGATGCATTGTCAGGGGTTTTGTTGAGCCAATGAAGGCAATCGGGCAATGAGATGCGTTCTGAGCCCTTCTCTAAGAGGAAGAAGGAGAAGAAGAGGAGCTATTGAACCCACCGCTCTTATTCTTTTCGTCCGCCTTCTTAAAACCCCCACGTTGCAATGATGGCGCCTCTTGCAAAAGCTGGTCGGATTCATATCCTGGGCGTGGGAAACCTCGGCCGTCTCTTCGCACACGCCCTGGCTGCTCGTAAGTCTGCGGTCCATCGATCCATGGTATACACCACTCGTTCGTCGTCTATAAAATGCGCCACGAGAACTTCTGGGACGGGAAGATGTGGAAGCCCTTTCCTTGAGTCTTGCTGATCGTACCTGGAAAAAGACTAATGCAAGAACCAGAGCCAAACCCACCCCCGATAACCCTCCTCCTCCACCGGGAATCCCTCCAGCGAGAATGGGACTCGGCCAACCGCCAAATATCCCTCACAATCGATGACATCCCCCAAACCTCCAGCAACTACGCCGTGGAACTGATCAACCACGCCTCCCCCCCACAAGAGCTAATCTCAAACCTCATCCTCACCACCAAGGCTACAAAGACCTACTCGGCCGTCTCCTCCATAAAATCTCGCTTAGACGAGTCTTCCACCATCCTCTTCACCCAAAACGGCATGGGCATAATCCCTATGCTCACAAATTCCCTCTTCCCAGACGTCTCGACACGCCCCTCCTACCTCTCATCCATAACATCGCACGGCCTGTACTCCACCGCTCCCTTCACATCAGTCGTCGCCGGGCGGGCTTCAATGCTCGTCTCACCCGTCGACAGCCCTCCAAAAGAACCACCATCCTCACACTACCTCCGCAATCAAGTGGTCTCTTCTGATCTGCTGAACGCCAAAGCCGTGACCCCCGAAGAATTCACCCTCCTCCAACTCGAAAAACTAGTGATAAACTCGATCCTCAACCCCCTCACCACCCTCTTCCGTCTCAAAAACGGCCCCCTCCTAACCCATCCCCCAATCCTCTCCCTGGCCCGTCTCCTCCTCTCCGAGGTGTCTCAAATCCTCTCCCTCCTCCCAGAAATCCGCTCTCTCGACCTCTCCCCCTCCTCTCAATTCCTGGAACTGGACCTGGCGCATCGCTTCTCCCCAGAAGAGCTAGAGATCAGGGTGTTGGATGTAGCGGAGCGGACGGCGGGGAATACGAGCTCCATGCTGCAGGATGCGATGGCGCACAAGGAGACGGAGATTGAGTATATCAACGGGTATTTTGTGAGGAGGGGACGGGAGGTGGGCGTGGATGTGCATTTTAATGAGATGGTTGTGGAGATG
Source organism: Amylocarpus encephaloides (assembly GCA_019669835.1). Taxonomy (NCBI): domain Eukaryota; kingdom Fungi; phylum Ascomycota; class Leotiomycetes; order Helotiales; genus Amylocarpus; species Amylocarpus encephaloides. The sequence continues at coordinate 36,418 of MU251553.1, forward strand.
GTGAAGGAGGGGAGGATGCTTAAGCCGGAAGATGTGGAGGGGGAGTTTGGGGGTGGGGGTGGGTATTTGGGGAGTTTTTTTAATCCGTTTGATTCTGTTGGACTATGAATTCCAGATGGAGGGATGTTTGGGCGTGCTCGTGGAGAGGCTCTACTGAGCTGTAAGAACAGACAAAAGGAATGAATTAGACATGATAAGGAAAGCACGGAGACTCTAATTCGGAAAAGCTCGGCGTGTTTGGTGGGCGAGCGGAGTCCAAGTTACGGAAATGGTGGTATTTGATAATGGCGTAGGATTGGGAATATATGTACAGTATAGTCTTCTCTCTCTCCGCAAGATCTCAACTCGCCTTCCCTTCACCGCTTTCCCCAGCCCCAGTTGCCCTATTTCGTGACAGAATTGGGAGCAATAGCAAAAGTCGGTCGTACGTATCTACATACTTAGTTAGCACTTTCCCTCATAACCTCTCTTTCCCCCGTACACCCCCTTTTAATATCCCCCAGCCCATCCCACCACAGTCAGACACCGATGAGAAAGCCACATACCGATCCGAGTTATAAGCACTGGTCTCACTCCCCAACAACTTCCTCTCCCTCGCTAGATCCGCATAATGCCGTCTCGCCAAGTCGCGATCTTCCTCCGCGGTCAACAATGGGATGAGATGGATTCGTGACCATAGTTTCTCGCGTGCCAGTTCACTATTGTCCCCTTGTATCAGTCTCTATCCTATCCCTTCATATGTCCAAATCCCAAAACCAATCCGAAGAGCATGTGGTAGGAGGCATGGCATGGCGTAAGAGGCTGTGGAGACGTACTTATGTTCCCTGATCCCCTTGCCCAGCGTCCAGAACCCGTATGTCACGATCCCCGCAACGCCGAAGAGCATGACTGCTGGTCGAAACCCTCGCGCGGGCAGGTTTCTCTGCGAAGGGACGGGTTAGCATGCCTCTTCCTGACCCCGTCCAATCCTCTTCTGCATCCACTATCGCCTCCAACTATCCATTCCCATATCTTGGGTCTCGGTGCTCCTCCCAACCTCTTCCGGCAATCTTATTCCCTTCTTCCTGCTCCCTCGCTCCCAGGACCCGTCGTTTCCCCACCCCAGGTCGAGCTCGAAGGGACGTCAATCGAGAAAGTAAACATACCTTGTACTGCACCGGGCCATAGCCACCTGAAGGGGGTAGATCTTGAGGCATGTTGTGCTGCCGTTGCGTGTCAATTGCAGATTACATTCGTGGTCGAGATGATTTGATGTTACTTTACAGTTCAAGGTCGAGGTGGAGCGGGCGGTGAGAGTCGCCCTTGCGGATGCGGATGTTTCTGCCGCACAACCGAACCTCACATCAAAGTCACACAAAAGCGGATCATGCTATTATTTTATTTGTTGGAATCAGATTTATTAAATCTGAAATATTTCTTAATCTCAATATCGTCTCAATAGTCAACGACACCATACGCCACTGCTATGCACCAAGCCATTTCCCCCCGCTCCCCCCACCCCAACCCAAACCCTACTCCATCGCCGCAAGATAAGTATGGAAACGCCCGCTTCAGTTCACACTTCTTCTGAATGATATATGAGTATGCAAGAATGCCTCGTGAAGAGGAAGGAACCGCATAAAAAAAAGTACAGAGAAAGTAAATGAAGAGTCTGACGGGGGAGTATGATCAGCCACCGCCATCGCTCGCTGTTGACTCTTCCCCGTCAAATGCTTCCATCAGTTCTTTTTCTAGTTCGTCTTCAAGGTCTTCGTCTTCAAGGTTTTCGTCTTCAGCATTGCCGTTCTGACCATTAATGGTTGGGCCCGGTGTAGGTAGACTATCCTCGCTGTTTGGCGTCTTGACTGGTTTTAATCCAGTAGTCCTGGAAATCGCGACACGTTGCTTCTTCGCTAATTTACTCTCTTCATCACTCTCCTCGTCCTCTGTCTCACTATGTTTGCGCTTCTCTCCCGTCTTTGCGCCCTGGTGGGCGTCGCGGCTTTGTCGACTGCCACTACTCGTATCGCTTCCACCATCACTATCACTGCCTGAGTCGTCTGAACCATTAAGGAAGTCGTCTAACTCGGCGTCGGCATTGCCCCAATCAAAAGTTTGCAGGTCGTCCGCCGGTGAGTGTCCTTCAGGGTAATCCTCCGAAGGCACGAGTTTCTCGATATCATATTCTTGGATACTAGGTGGTTCAGTTTGATTCTCCTCGTCACTGCTTTCACTTTCGTCATCACCGTCACTATCGTCGATGACATGGATCTCAGAAGGGGGGCTGGATCCTGGCTCGCCATGTCCCCGCTTTCGGTCTGAATCGGAAACATGGACCTGCACGTGGTTAGCAATAGCCCATCATGTACTATTAATGGATAACTTACAAGGTATGGTTCCTCGTCTTCCTTCTCCCATTTGCTCATCGAATTCAATAGCCATTGTTGATTGACGATTTTGATATGCTCGCGTCGTGCGGCTTGCTTGACTTTTGTCGTCCGCGTCCGACTTGTAGATGCTACTAGATGCGTAACCTTGCTTGAGACTTTGGTGTGAAGTGTCACCCCAAAGCTAATCGCTTGTAGAGCAATCTCGGATCTAGCAGAGGGAAGGTTAGCATCATAATGTCTTGGTGTCAAGGGCTTCTGCTGGGCCGAAAATAGGAAAGACCATGAACATACCTCATTAAGTCAACACCTAGAGGCACGAGGCCAGACATGACTATAACGCAGTTTTCTAGAGTTTTAGATCTCCCGCAATTAGCTTACTGCGTTCTCTTGGCATCAGGAGAACCACTTACTTTATGCGTGGCATGACCACCGCCACATCCGGAACAATATTGAGATCGCCTACACCATCCTTGATCGGCAGTTTTTTATTATGTCCAGGCTTAAGCTGCGCAACACGTCCTCCCTGAGCGTTGACAAGAGCACCATCATACTCATCATAGAATGCCTTATGTACTTGCGAGAGATGTTTCTCCAAGTACATGAGCTCTAAGTCAGCGTCCTTGAGGAGGTTATGCCGTTGGTGAGGGTGTTCGGTATTGCCGTTTTGTGTCTCCTCATTCGCCTCGTCAACTTCCGCTTCGTCTTCCTTGTCCAGTTGCTCTTGCATGTGTAGTAGAGGTCGGTCTTTGAGTTGCTTTTCTAAGAACTTTTCTTGCTCAGCGGCTTGTTCAAGACGTAGAGCTTGATCGTCACCACCGCCCATTCGGACCAATTCTTCCAGCGCACTGATTTTCTCTCCTTCCGTTGCTGGGGTAGGGGTTTTCCTGTTTGGTTCAGTGGCAGGCCTGGCTTCCGTAGGCGACTCTTCGGTAGTCTTCTCCTCTTCCTCCGGCTCAATTGTCTCTCTAACCTCGACTGCTTTCGGTGCCTTCTTCTTGGGTGTATCGGTGACTTTGGGAAGTTCCTCCCTCTTAGGCAGGAAACTCGAGTTGATGTCCCCGATTCCAAGGAAGAAGTCATAGGGGTGGACTTTGATCAGATTGGGTCGATTTTTTGGCCAGACATCTGCTCGATCATCGATAATAACCACCATCTTGGTGTCGACAGGGAATAAACGGGCCAGGCTCTTCGCTGTCATGTTTCCATTCTCGTCTCGACTGATGATCCGGTCGCCGAATAGTCTCTTGTCCGGATCGACGATTTTCGCGATGTTCAACGCATATGCTCGAGTCCCCATCGTATAAACATGCAACTCGTATATTTCAGATACCTTGTCCAGAAAATCCTTCAATCCAGGGCGCATCTTGATGTAGTAATTGCATCCAGATGCCACGCCTCGAGGACCGTCGTCCTTCAATTGAAATGATCGCACCTCCTTGACAGCCTCATAATTCGGAGAGTTTTTATCGGCTTGCCACTCTCCCACAGTCGGCTCGATGCACGCATGGATAATTGTCTGATCCAAATCCACCACCAAGGAGAGTTTTCGGTATTTGAGCAGTCGCCGTTGGAGTATCTCCTCCGCTTTCGAGGCCTCATCCTGACTGACTCGAAGCGCAGTCTGGTCGTGGATCATGTTGATCGTCGCGCGTGCCGTATCATTTGTCGAGCTAGCCCAGGAGGTTTCCGTCATGTCCTTTCCGCACATGCCACACAGTCCCTGGAATTGAATTGAATGCGGACACTCCTCTTCAATGTCAACAAAGGGTATAGAGCCCTCGATTTCCATGCCTTCCTTGACCTCCCATCGCTTCAAGGCGCCATCAACAGGACTATCCCAGTTTCCAGTGCCGGTCAGTTCCTCTTCCCATTCTCCCTTGAAGTGCGATGGGTCGCCGACCATCCGCTTCCATTTGTAGGCATACTGAAGAATCGACTCCTCTTTCTTTACTGAATCACCAGGTTTCTTGAGTAACTTCGTGATGGTTATGGGGTATCGGAGGTGATTTCCTAGGCTCAGTGGCTTTCCCATGATGATTGCCTCCAGCGGGATCGCGCAATTGTGCTCATGCAGGTTCTGCTATCTCGTTCCTGTCCAAAAGTCGCGTTAGCAAAATCCCTTCGACCAAGCTAGAATGAGGAAAGGGGACGCGTGCGATCTTGCGCGCAAACCGCTGTTTCTGCATCTCTAGCTACAAACGACAGGCAACTGCGATGCAGCGGGCAGGGGTCGCGCAAGCTTCCCAAGGTCAAGATACGGTATCTACCAACCGCTGGAGGACCTACGATCTCAACTTGAGCTTTGTAGAAGCTCGCATAGATGTCGCGTGGGGTACAGCGTTGTATAACCTGTGCATCTGGACCACCACCATTTGTTTCCCCTTCCCGCCTATCCTTGCGCACAATATTCACCTTGGCTAGGGCAGAAGGTGTTCACCAAATGCACAGAATGGACGAGATTGCTTTGTTCTTGTTGGGATGAGCTTCGGCGCGCTCCAGGAGGAATTGGGTCTTCCGTCGAGATGGCGAGATGGTGAAAGAGAAAATATGGCTGAAATGCTTCCAAGAGGTCCTTGCTTGTATGGAGCGAGACCCGGCAGGACAGAGAGCTTCGAGGAAGGTCGGCTTTGGCCTAAGGCAGGAAGTGAGGCAGAGATAAGAGTCGTGATGTTCGGAGAACACAAGGAGTCCACCGTCCTTTATGTAGCCCACCCTAGCAGAGTAGCGTGGACGCGGCACGACGATTGGTGCGTCCGAATGCAGTGACTTCGCGATCAGGTTACCTCGTGCTGACTCATCCATCAACCAGCTTTCAACTTGCTCTCTGCTCACAACAACCGAGGAATGTGGAGGTAACCCCTGAAAGCACCAGCTACTTTTATTACGGTGGTTTTGAACAGGTGCTCATCGAGGATCACGGCATTTACTGCTCTTCAGTGTTCACTCGAAATCGTCCTTTGGGCCGGCGAGGATCACGAAAGCTTCGAATCGTAGTCATTCACTCCCGTCACGAGAGTCAAAGGTAAGGTGAGCTGAGAGTGGGGTGAGCGCCCCTTTGATTTAGCCTATCATAGACAACCAACTCGAGGCTTTGAGAAAGAGGATTCGAAATCTGATTCCTGAAGATCGAAGAAGTCTAGGAATTATGCTATTCGACTTGAGCGCTCATTTGACAATCAAGATGAGAGAAAATTAGTGGAATAAAAATATATCCAATGTATCTCTAACCATGCAAGTCTACATATGACCCCCGAACCCCATAATTACCGGATGTTAGTATCAACAATACAAATTATCGTTAGGTCGTCTCAACCGTTATCGCACGCCAACCGGAAATGCCTCAAATATAAACATGTGTGAAATGATTCCCCAAGTCCCAAGTCGCAACCCTGTCGCTCTGTATGAAACTCAAGTCGATGTACTCGCAGCTAAGATCTCCGTGCCCGTCTTACTCCCTGACGCCTCGGATTCCGAAAAGGGCTTCCCAAATGTTCCAGACTGTGCCATTCCATCCCATTCATGGATTCGTTTAACCAGATCTGGGTCGTTGTCATCGCCGATAAATGTCCAGCTTTCTTCACAGTCCTCAAGACTGTCGTCAGGAACTTTGCCAATGCGATTCTTGATCAAGGATTTGGCATATTCCATGTCTCTGTAGATGGACTGAATGGCTGTGTTGACTCCGTCTTCCTATTATGGTGTTAGCAATGACTCAAAGATACCGGCGACGATCACACTTACAGATCTGATAGCTTCGCCCAGCACCTTCGCTTTGATGATCATTCTCTGGCTGTTTGTCGCTTCCCATAAGGCCCGAGCAAATACACTGACGTTGACCTTTCTGATGACGATTCCAACCCCAAGGTCCTCGACTCGTGAGCCAAAGAAGAACTGATCCCCGAAAAATGGCCTAACAATTGTTGGAAGACCAGCTCGCAGACTAGCGCCTGTTGTTCCGGAACCACCATGATGAGCTGCAGCATCGATTTGTGTGAACAACCAGTCATGAGGGACTTGTTTGACAGGGTAGATCTCTGGTGGAAGTGGTACCTCAATCTCATCTGCAGGCTTCTTCTCGAGACGATCAGACCATCCTTTCGATAGAATGCAACGAACGTCAGCTTTGAGGACAGAGTTGACCACAATTTGAGTCAAAGCAGCCGAGTCGTTGACAACGATGGACCCAAAGCCAATGTAGACAAGCTTTTTGCCATCAACACGAGCCTTTTTGATGAAGTCCGTCAGCTCCTTTTCAGGAGTGAAGTCTTTGCCGCCCTCGTCTAGGAACCAATATCCTGTGACCCGAATCCAATCGCTGTAGTCCAGTGGTGGAATAACAACAGACGGACTAAAGTTGTACAAGAACGGGACTTTGTTGGGCTGCATTTTCTCAAGCGTGGTGGCTTGAATTCCAAGTTCGTTCTTTCTCCATCGATTGACTTGCCCTGCGATTGCTTTCCAAAAAACATTATCGAACATAACGTAAGTGATATAGTTGTATGCCCCTCCCATCTTGTGATCAGGTACTGCAAAGGCATGCGGATATGCTCTGGTTCTCGTCCACGGCATTGAAAAGGCACGAAAGTATGGTATTCCAAGTGCTTCGGCAATATGAATGCCTCCCATCGCGCTTGGGCTTTCGATCAACAGATCTGATCCTTGGCAGGCTCGCCAAGAACTTGAAAGGAGTCCGTCAATCCAGCCTCGGAATTTCGATGAAGCTTCTCGTAGGAAGGAATATGTGAACATTCCGTATTCCACGCAAATTCTCATCAACTCGGCAGGATCGCCAGCTACTGGCTCAAATGCGATTCCATGACTCAAAACCCAATCCTTAAACTCAAGATGAGTCGCAATCTTGGGTTGGTGGCCTTCAGCTATCAGTCCTTTGCATAGTGCGATGTAGGGCTGAACATCCCCGCGAGTTCCAATTGTCAGACATGTAATTCGGAGTGACTCTGTGGGCTTGAAATTCAAGATTGAGGCCCGTGGGTCGTCGAATAGTATTGGCGGTGCTTCAGCTAATGCCTCTTCCGCAGTCTTTGGAAGCTTCACATCGTGCTCAAGTTGTTCCTCTTGGCGTGCGTGTTGAAGAGCTTTGTATTCAGCGCTGGCACTTTCTGCGCTCTCCTGCTCCTCCGTGGTCAGTAGGCCAGATTCCTGAAGGTACTTCATCGCCTCTAGATTCTGTAAAAGGGTGACAGCACAATCGTCTCGAATATCCGACTGGCTGAACTCGAAGAAGAGCTCTTCGTGGCCTTTGATAACGACGACTAACCCAGAATAGCCAAAGCGGAACCCCTTTTCCTTGTCCACGTTCTCCACGTCCTTCAATGGAAGAATCAACTTTGTACGTGTCCCCGGTAAGAGGCTGCGAAAGCAGAATGAGCGATCGCTGATGTAAATCTTGCCATACAACGGTAGGACGCGGTGCAAATACCCAAAGTATGCAGCTTTGAGTTTCTCCGTAATGGGAAGAGCGAAGTGATCTCGAAAGCGGTCTCCCGAAACTGCAGCCTGTTCTTCCTCACCATCTGCATAGTTCTCGGTGTCGGGAGCGAGACCATGAGGCTCGTCGTAATGCTTTTTGCCGCCCTTCCACATCCCTGAAACTTTCTCAACGTAACCCATCGATTCTGTGGCGAGTAGTGTGCTCATCCGCTTAGAGTGTCTATTGAGGTAGCCTGCGAACCCTGCAGCTCGTTGTAATGGATACGCGCCAGCCTTCACGAGACTCTGAAGGGTGGGTGCAGCTGCTCCTTGTTCAGCTTGGCCTGCAGAAGATCCATCTAATGAACCTGTCGTGTATGCGTGGCGCGGACGCAACATTTCGTTGTTGCTATTACCAGTCGGCGAGTTGGAGGAGGCATCTTTTAAGGGCTCTGCTGTTCCGCGGCGCGAGGTAGAAGATGAACGTTGGATGGTTGGCGACAAAAAGACGTCACTTCCTCTCAGGATTTGGCTAGCGGATGCCTGAGTCTCATCGCTGGCAGAGTGAATCGCACCGGATGAACCTGGGTCCTCAAGTGAATGGACGTATGAATCAGAAGATCCTTGTTTTTCAAAACGATGCTTGTCTTCTAGACGGTTCCTGCTGAGACTCCGTCGACTAGCACTCATGCTGCGTCTTCCCCCAGCATCCACATTCATCCTACTAAAGTCGACGCTTCTACGGCCGAACTTCGATAGATCCACGCTTCGTCGGAAAGCGTCTGAGCTAGCCCTACTGATATCGGCACTCGCTCGAGGGCTTTGACCCATCCCAGCAATGGGTGATAGCGTCGCCTTAACGCTTTCCTCAAGCAGCGGGGTGTCTGTTCGCAGAGGGGGCATAGTAGGCCGCTTGTCTAAGCGAATCTGGGAAGAAGAGCGTCGTGATGTACTACCTCTTAGGCTAAGTCTGTCTTCTTTCAGAGGAGGTGGAGCGAGCATGTCTTCTGGGATTTGCTGTGCCGCCGTGTCTTCCACTAAAATGCGGAGTACATTCAGAGCTTCTTTACCAAAACTGAAGAAGGAAAAAAAATACTGGAAGACTATTAGAGCCACAAACATAAGTTTAGGGGGGGGCTTCTCACCTCATCTATTGCATAAGTCTCATCGTTGTCGATGACTCGGATCTTGCACGTGTCCGCAAAATCAACGATCTGACTATCTTCGATGTCCACGATGTTCTCGATGGGCAGGGAAATCTTCACACTGTCCCCTTCGTTATGCGACCTGAAGATGATCTTTTGTAATGACTTGACCCATTCCTTTGCGCTTGGAACACTATCCGCCTTGAAGTTATAGTTTCGTTGATGTGTGACCACAGTGAAATTTGTAGCATCTCGTCCACTAGATTTGTCCACAACATTTGCTGTTATACCATATCGCAAGTCGATGTTTCCGGCCGGAAAGTACAAGCCAGATGGATCTGAGTAGTATGATAGAACGTCCCCCTTCAATCGAAACCAGTATCTATTGTATTTTGGATTTCGCTTGCCGGACTTCGAGAGGTACCCTGATTTCACAACTTCATTCTACAGTCTATTAGCCAAGTTCCTCTGTCTTTCATGGGGACTTACAGATTTCTTGGGTAGATAGGCATAGAAACAAATATGTTTGGTCGTAATATACATATATCCTTGCAGCAGTACGCTCTTCATGAGCCAACACGGGTATTCTGCCATAGTCAGCAAGTATGTCTCGAAGGTTCGTCTCATGAACACACCTTCTATCACGTCTTCGGCTTTCTCGAAATGGAAGATCTCCTTCAGCCTCCTAGCAAGAATACTAGACCCAGCTGCCCCAGCATCGTCCCCTTCCATGTCAGATCTTGGCAAGTCAAAACTTGGTCGCAGAGAGAGTTCTGCCCTTGCACTTAACATTCGACTCATGACCGGCGCATCCCGAGAAGCCATTCGGGAGAGTTGGATGGAAGGAGTCCTTTGCTCTGGCTCGGAAGGAGATTCGGGTACAGGAGAGCTCGGCTCCTTCGGTGAGGTCTTCTTCGACCTCGACTTCGACTTCGACTTCGACTTCGTTCCCAGGCGTGGCAGAGATCGCAGCAGCTTATTCTCTGAGAATTTCCTCTTGGGTGTCTCTGTCTTCCCTATCTTCTCCTTCCGTATCTTCCCAACCTGCAGATCCGAGCTCCCAGAGGGAGCTGTAGAATCCTCCTCTTCATCGCTGGACTGGGCATCGAATCTAGCATTGAAGTCGACCTGCGAACCAGCTGCAGCTATCATGCCAAAGACAGACTGGTTCATATATGCGTTTCCACCCGCGAGGGTTGTGTAATCCTCCTCCGCATCGTCGCCGTCCTTGAATCGCTCTGGGATCTCCATTGTAACTTGGTGGCCTTCCTTTCTCTTCTTCGTCAGCTTTCGAGTCACCCTCTTCTTCATATCCCCCTCCGGCGCCATGGCGAGACGTGGTAGCTCTGACGCGAAACACGTTGGGGCTGTTGCTGGGAATTTCTGGATCCTATCGATAAGATAGTACAAGTAGAGAAAAGCGGGTAGGTTGCAGCCGAGTCACATGTGCTCCGTCTGACCACTGCTAATAATAAAGCTAGAGGTGTGCAAATGCAACCCTTATTAAGGCGAACCTATACTGACCAGGCTGCTGTTTGCTGTGAATCATAACTGGAATGGTTCGCTGGTTCTCGAGGAAGTTCTCTCGTGAATGCGGAATGTAGTAATAATTAGGGTCACGGCGGGACGCGGGTGATGTCGAGCGAGCTTTGGGGTTGGTACTACTGTACTGTACGTACTTATTGTACAGCCTCACAGAAAGCTACCTACAGATACAGGAAGTAGATAAAAGTGAACATATCCGGCCTGGAGTGACTCTTCGGCCATGCACTTTTGTTCACCGCTTACTATATGCAGTCACCAGGGAAAAGCGGGCTGCAGGGTGTTGGTAAGACGCTCTTTCGAGGCTCTCAACGTCTGTTGTATCAAGATTCTTGGTATGAGGAAACAACTTGTGATCGTCAAAGGACCCAATCTTTTCGCTCGATGATTCAGGAGCCAGCATCCCATGGCACAAACTCCGCCACTGTAACAGCCCACTGGCGGCCCCCTTTCCATAGTCCTCTGGGTGACATGAAACTCGAGCACTTCGATATATCACACCAAGATATCGTACAATATCCACACAGTATAATGGTAAAGGGGTCCTTCGCTTAACCGAGTCAAGAGTTCCTTTTCGTCATCAACTTTCACATCCACAGGCACAACTTCCCACTGGCAGTCCCGCCTGCAACCCAGTCTCTCGTGTCATGGAATTGCGCAACAGCTGGAACAGCAGTTATGCCATCACCCCCTAGTTGTGCAAGTTGAGTTCCATCTGCGCTGTAGATATCAACGAATCGGTTCATGTTGCCAATGACAAGCTTCTGGATGCCATCTTCCGGGTTCAGTTGCCATTGAGGTTTGAGTATTGTTACCCAGCGTCCAGTCTGATTGTTGTGTTTGATTGTGGCACTGGGTTTCATGGCTTTGGCGTCTAAGTCGTGTCCAGTTTTCCAGGTTCCAGAGTCAGCAAATGTATGAATCTTGATTGTGTCGTCGTAAGAAGATGTCGCCACGTGCCCTGCTGCTGACCAAGACGCATGGGATACAGAGAGCCGGGACTCGTGCTCTCCAACAAGACTGGGTATTCGTGATTCTCCGTCGCCTTTAACATGCCGTAGGTCCCAAATCTTCAATGTCCGGTCAAGTGAAGCAGTTGCAACAAGGTGAGGGTGCAGTGGATGAATCGAGAACCCTCCAATTTTCTTGTCTGTCAATTGCCAAATTTCTGTATCAGACTTTGTCCTCAAATCATGTCGGCCGAACGAGCCCTGTAGGGTCGAAAACAGAAGTGTATTCGGCTCTGAATCAGCAATAGCTATGCTGGAGATAGGCAACTCCTCGTCTAGAGATTCAGGGGCGAAGGCTTCTACAGCTACTTGTTTCTGAAGATCGAATTTCCGAACCGAGGAGTCGTAAGAGGAAGAGTATAAGGAGTTCCCATCGGGTGGAAATACAAATGATGTGATCGTCCGCGAGTGCAGCTTAATAGCTGTAATTGCCGGTTCAGGGGTGTCGGGCTCTTCATCATCGTCGCCATTATCTTCAGCTTTCACCTCTGGAGGAGTCTGTGAGGCATCAAATATTCCCAAGTGTCCCATCTTATCCCCGGCGAATATCAACGGCTTGTCAGGGGATGGATGAAATCCAAGACTATAAACTCGCTCGGGTGTGATTTTAATTTCTATAACTTGTTAGATACGAACAAGAACAATATAGGAGAATACGCACGATTAGGCTCATATCCTCCATATAATTCCAGACTGCTCATTTTCTCTCTTAGCGTTTTCAGTCCTTCGTCTGTAGTCTCTTTGATGTCATCTCCAGTGAATGTTCTGACGTAAGGCTGCGCTCCTCTCATAATCCCAGGGAGAAAGTTCTCGTCTTGACTGAACTTCTTGCCGCTAACCACAATGTCGCTGAAATTAAGATCTCCTGAAACTCGTAACTTTTTGGCCTTCGCTTGCTCCTTCGCGAACTCATATTCAACTTCCGCTTTGCGCTTTACAGTCTCGCTGTCGGCTTCAATCCCAGCTATCCGTGAACTTGTTCTTGTAGCAACAGGCACCTCTCGCTTGACAGCTGTGGTTCTTTTCCTCGGCGCGGATGGCTTTTTGGGGTTGGGTATAGCCTTCGGTCTGATCTTTTCTGCTGTCGTGCTTAAGTCTTTTATGATTGCTTGGTTGGCGGCTATGTTCTCGAGGCGCTTTCTTTCAAATGCGCTCATTTCCTGTTTTTCTTTTTTGATGGGCGCCATTTTGGTCTCATCGGAGGTTGTATTGCCAGTGACGTGAGTCTGAGTGTGTATGATCCAAGAAGAGACAGAAAATTCGCCAATTGTTCCAGAGGCGCCGACGGCGGGGATTTGTCGTTACTTGTGTTACGACGCGACGCGTTTGGGTCCGTGCATGTAGAACTCCGTACTTTAGTGCCTCGGCTCGCTTTGCAGGGGTCGTAATAACATGAAATGTTAGTCAGCCACGATATATTTTCTCTTTCGTCAACCCAAGTGTCGAATTGGAGTCTTGACGTCTCTCTAAGGAGAAGCTTGTTGATCACACTTTTCCCGACGCTGCGGTAGACATCCAATTGATATATTTCACTACCAGTCGTTAATATCATGGCTTCTCGAGCCACATTCGACGCGGTTTCAACAATCTCTGCATTATCACCAACCATGATGCCGTTCCTCTATCAAACCAGGACCTTAGCCTCGTTGTCAACATCTGCCAGAATGGCTCGCTCGCTACCCCGGTATGCCACCTTACTGCGGAGAGAGTTTTACGGCTCTCTCAGGCTACCCGAACGTCAAGATGGAAGCTATTCACAGCCTCATCGAAGAACTCCTCCATCGTCCTCTCAAGACGATATACCATTCGAATCTGCCAAAGCCACTTCCTCGGGACCTTTAGGAAGGCATCGATCTGGATCTAACTGGGAAAGGATGCAGTTGAACGAATTTGGCGAGGTCGACGATGGAATATTGGAGAATCGGGAAGCTGAACATTTTATGGAAGAGGAGGATGATGATCAAGAGATCGGACCCCACTCCATGAATCTACGTGGGCCACGAGAATCTACAATCACGGAGACCGAGCGACGGGCCTTTCAGAATATCTTTTCTGAGATGTTCTCCCAAAGTCAAGGCCCTGCGAAGACTGATGCGCCCCCGGCTCCGGATAATGCAAAAACAAAACTAAACAACATTTTGGCCGAAGCCATGTCATCTGCCAAGTTGATTCGGGCCAGTACTCGTGAAGAGAAAGAAATCGTTGTCAGCCGATATCCACCTGCACTGCGAGCTTCGATTGCCAAAGCAATAGGTTTGACGGAAAACGAAGACGAGGCAGAATCCTGGTTTGAAGAGGAGCAGGAGCCGGAATTGGGTCATGATGCGCTTGAGGCGCTGCGAGAACCTGAGCGCCTTCGAGTGGAAGCTCTCATGAAGGACGCTGACACCGATGCCGAATTGTGGGACATCATGGAAAAGGAGGTTTTCTCGCTGGTCTCCAAACTCGGACTTTTAGAGGATCCTTTCTTTTCTGGCCCGCCGACTAAATCTAAGAGCCGGAAATCAAAGACACAGAAGAACCAGGAAAGGAAGCCCAAGGCAAAAATCTCCGAAGAGGGCGTCGCTCGATTCGGGAAAGTTGTTGTGGATGCCACCACAGGGGCTGAGGTGTCTGCCTTGACTATATATGGGCCACTTTATCCTTCATACCTCTTATTAGGCATCCGACTCCTCGATCGATCATTCGCACGGCCTTCGCCCCTCGCTCTATCAGTTCTTCCCAAGATCAAATCTTTGGGGGCAATATCCCATGTCTTGGGAGCATCCACCCAACTGTATAACGAAGTCATGCGTGTATACTTCCACAGATACGAAGATTTTCGTGCCATATCACAAATGCTCAACGAGATGGAACGATCTGCTGTTGAACTAGATGAAGAAACCCTACAAATCCTCTATGATATAATGAAATTACGGCGCCGCGTTAGGATTGGTAAACGAGGCCCAGTCCTTCAGGAAATGTGGTATGTAATGCCGCAATTTACAACGGCTAACTTCAGGATGTGGGTTGACAAGATCACTGCCATCTTGCTCGAAAAGGGGAGACACAAAAATGACGTTCTCTATTGAATCTGCCTTAGGCAAGCTTCTCAGACCGCATGTCTATAACTTTGTATTATTAAGGATAATTGTATCAAATTTGACCCTTTCAACATGCTCCATATAGGACATGGCTACTAGAGAGAACCCATTTCACACCTATCTAGTACAATTATCATGCGTGTCACGAATATTTCCGGAGCAATTATCCGACTATCCCTACTACTACTCGATCGTGCTTTGAAACCACGACTACCAAATATCACTGGTGGTGTACATCACCACTCAGGTCAACCTCATCAAATTTCACTGCTTCATCACCCGCAGAACTATTTCTCCGTCCAAACCACGACCATTTCTTCTTCCCGTCCGGACTCGTGTTCGGCGACGACGTCGTCATACCCGAGAACACGCTTGAACGACGACGAGTTCCATCATTGTTAACCCGCGGTGGGTAGATAATTTCTGAAGGTCGACCTGCTCGCCAATTAGTCCAAGGCTCATCATGAGCGAGAGCAGGGAAACAAACGTATATTGCCCGCGCCGCCAATCCCATAACTCTTCCGACGATCAGGATCGATGCTCGTCTGGAAGTCCTTGTGCCCAATGTCTACCATCTTAGCTTTACTGTTCCCGAATTTCACCCTTCTTGCGTCGGTGTTCACGTTCCCAAGCAGATTCTCCGAACTCCCCCAATCTTCAGGACGAATGGTCGGATCAACAGGCGCGCAGCCACTTCCACGTCTCGGTCTGGTGTTGGCGCTTTGCTCGGCGTCTACCCTCCTATAACTATCTTTCGAGGGACGTATCGACGGCGAGTATGAGTGCCGACCAGAGGGCGGAACGAAGTGTGTCTCGATGCTCAATCGGGATTTCTTGGAAGGAGCCTGTGAGTTTGTGGAGGAGGAGGCAGAAGGCCGCCGTGCTATAGATATGCTGAGCGAGAACGACACCATCTTGATTTCTTGACGATAAGAGGACTCGGTTCAATTGGATTGACACAGGCCGACAAGCTTTGAGTTCGTATGTATGTGGGAGGATCGACAGATAGTGGCAAGGCAAAACAAGCCCATGGATCTGCGGCTTATGGAATGGGAATGAGGCCCTTGACTCTCAAAACTTTTGGCGACGAGTAGGAAGCATCTATACCACACATACTCTCTCCTTTCCCTCCGTCTTGCAGCCAACACATAATAACAACCACTCACCTCCCACAAACACTACCTATCCTCGCACAGGTCCCAACACCCGTCGTACACAGCGCACCTAACGCCCGTTTCCTTCACCGTCCGTACAACCACAACCGACTCTCCTGCAATCGTCCTGTTGTACGACCTTTCAGATTCGGCACCTTCCCTGATCCTCCCACCTCCTTCTAACGTCCGACTCTCCCTCCAGCTCTGACATCTGCACACAGTCGCCCGACTTCCCAAACAAACCCCCCGGGCAGCGATAAGTTAATGGACTTTCAATGGCCGGGAGAGAGGAGCGTAGGTGAGAACCCCTGCCAAGCACAACCGTCACCCGACGCAAGCCTCAGTCAAGCTTTGCGGGGTTGTAGATCATTGCTCTAGTTCGTGTGAGTCTGTGAGAGGGGGTGGGCGTGGGGTAGCATCCCATCTACGTAGTACCGTACGTGGTACTCCTCGAGGGGGTTGGGGTTGGAGATAAGGCCAAGGCGGCCCTTAGCGAGTGCCGAATAAGGGGGCTCGCCTCGCTCGCTTTGTCGCCTGCGGTGCATATTCATGGAATGAAATCCTGCAATGTCGAGATCCCGCTTCCAAAGGGATTCGTCGTACGAAGGGATCAGACGGCTTCGCTTGACGAGTCGCGACCGCGATCGATGGGGATAGGAAGGGCCGCCCGGCGATTCGACGTCCTCCCAAGGTATCCATCCGCACTCCAAGACTGGATCCACCATGGTACGCCACGGCAATGCGAGGTTCCTAGTCGCCCTCGTCAGATGTCCTGCAGCGAGTGGCCATGTATTCGTATACCGTCGAAGCCTGATGAGAGTGGATTTGGCAGTAGTCGAATCGAGTCGGGGTTGTTTCGCTTATAATTAAGAGTCAAGACCTTAGGTTAAAACTCTACGTATCCAACTCCTTGGTTCCCCTATGTATTATCAGACAATTTACAAGAACGTCCTTAAACCTCTCATAGAATACGCTGAAATGCCCTGAGTAGGATAGGAGAGTGGCTCTTATTCCTTCTCCTAAATAGGATAGTCAGGGTCTTGGGCTACAGTGACTGGATATACCTAGAGTTTGCACGCACCCTCTTTCCTATTATTTGGTCTATTTTCAATCATCAAAGTTGATCCCATCACCATTTACCAAGTTTGTAGAAAGCTACAAGGATTCTAACAATTCTATCCCTGTGCTCTCACTCGTCCTCGAATAGTTAGCTCCAAATCCACTTTCGTGAGATTGGTTCTCCATCAAGTCTTCATGGTTACATTAGAGCACGCTTGATTTGAAAATTTCATTTATTAATTAAGGTGCTACCTGTTTGCTCCCGGGTCAAGTGCTTCCGGATTAAGTAGCAATTGCCACTTTCGGGATGCCTAAAAACCACGCATGGCAAAGATATGCAATCGGGGTACTTCGTACACCCATTGCCGCCCGCTGTCTAGGCTCTAGCCAGGTAATCTCCTACCGTCCCTCAGATGTGACATAGCCCTTCTATCCACAGGCTCCATTCGCCGTGAAAATGCATCCCCCCCCCCCTCCCCGCCCGCTCAAGTTCAACTGCACGCTACCCAAAACAATAACACCGGAAATGTGCTATGCGCTATGCTATCCAACTGTCCCACCATTCATCTCTTCGTCGTTTTGGTAAGGAACTTTTTGGTGCTTTCGTAAGGCGTGAAACTTGAGTTGTCAACTATGGCATATTTCTTTGAGGATAAGTTAGGCCGTGTCGACTTTCTGTCAAGTACCATGGTCTCATTATCTTCGCTATCGCTCTCTTCCTCATCACTGGTAACAAGGCTAACGATTGTCGCTCCAACAGGAACCTCCTTTCTACGGGAGGACCCACATTTTGTCACTTCAGTTTGTATTAGTGTCTTAGTCATGCTCCCTCGCGGCAATAGTTGACTCGTGATTTCGAAATTCTCAGTATGCCGTCTTGATCGTAGCAAGGAGGCAGATGCCATTTCTGTGCTCTCGGGATAAGAGGTCTTGGCGGTGCTTATACTAGAGCTGGAGTTGCTGAAAGTGTTCGGTACGGTAGTCAATGGATCGGGTGTTGAACTCAGTGACATACGAGATGGCCGACGCAACCGGAATGAATTCCTAGGAGCTCCATTTTCAGGCTTACTTGCAAATAATCTTCTTGACCCAGAGCTACTGGAAGATGCTGAAGCATCACCCTTTCTTCGGGGTATCTTCCTGATTTCCCTGACTCTAGCTTCGGCGCTCTTGGTAGATAACGGATTATCTAAATTACTCTCGTCATTGGGGTTGTCGGATCCAACATCTAACTCTCTTCCTCGTGGTCTTTTGAGGCTCTGCTGAATTTTCACGGCTGCCTTCCCCGGCGGAACAAAAGGTTGGGGTTGGTTGTTCAACCAAGCTTCACGGAGTGAAATTCCTAATGCAATTGAAACAGTTCGACAGACACTGTTTCCAAGAATCTTTGCCCAACTCGCCGCCCTGCCTACTAGGACTTCGTCCTCAGGAAATCCTTGTGCGATTCCCAACTCCGCAATGCTCATCGGACGATCCTGGTCCCAGTGTAGAGCACGGCCCATTCGAGCACACAGTGGGCTTGGGGAGACAATTACGGTTGGCAGTAAATCATTCGCGGTAATTCGACCCCAGGCCCTGGAAGTTGGTTTGACTCGTTCTGGTATTCCTCCGGCTTTAGTCCGTAGTGGAAAGAGCTCTCTCTGTTGCTGGGTCATTGGACCTTCTCCATTGTTCCATGTGGTCACGAAATTCATGCCCCTTGGACGGGTCGGAATGCACTTGATTTGTTGCAGGAGAGATTCAGAGACTCCGGTCGGTAGCACGTGGTAAGGATACCGGATGGATTGGTTGACCTGTCCGTCGCCGATATAAGGAAGGTGTCGACTAGCCATACCGATAGAAACGTAGTTGAATGGAGTTGGACCAAACTTCCGCTCGCCGAAAGCTTGACCGTTTGATAGTTGGCCTAATGTTCTGTCCCTGATTGTCTTTGGGTGTTGGTGTGACAATTCCGGGTGCGTCATCATGGGGCATCCAGGAGCTGCGAAGGCTACAAAAATTCGGCTTCTTGTTTGCGGGCTCCCACAGCTCCATGCATCTAAGACAAACAACTCGATCTGGTATCCCATCCCAACGATAGCACATATGAGTTGAGAGAGGACGTCATTATCGCGGCCGTCCCCTTTCTGCGCCATATTCAAGACGTTTTCCAGTAATCCATATTTTGGGCGGTAGAAGTCGACGTATGCGGCAACAGAAGCAACGAGACTCTGATTTCGCAGGCCATTGTCGTTGTTAGCTACTGGATTCAGTAGACTGAAGCCTTGACAAGGGCTTCCTGCGGCAATGAAATCCACTTCTCCAGGGGCTGGAATGAGATCCGATTTGCCTGGATTGCCTCGTACTGCTTGTGCTAGCATATCGTTGACAGATCCATAAAACATCTTCGGTAGTGGATCTGATGCATTGGCTAAGTAAGTATGAGCCGCTACATTATAGTAGTCCACGGCCCACTTGTTATGAAGAGCTCCTCCTTCTTCCAAGCCTCTGCCAAAATTCCCGCCTCCACAGTAGAGATCAAGACCTTGCAACTTGTCGCGATCTACAGGGGTCTGGGGATCGAAACCCTGAATCAAGCTATTCGGGAAAGCTTCATGAATGGGTTTTAGCTCTCCCTCGACGAGACGGGAACAGATGTAGAAAGCATTTCCAGTTCCATCCTTACTGTACGGTACCGGAATCTCCTTGGAGGCTACGGCTTTGGCCGGGTAGCATCGAACGAGACACTTCCTGTTTAACTTGCTACAAGGAAATGCTTCCGTCTCATCGGTATACACAAGTTCATTTGGTCGTCCCTTGTTGTCCACTTCATTTTTTCGTAGTAATTTTCGTAGAACCACCGAAAGCTTGCCATTTTGGGGATCCGACACGTATTCTGCAACTTCATATGGCTCGAGGCCATAAGACGATTTCCGGTTTGATTTTGGTGGTACTAGTACTGTTTGGCCGATAGGGTAGGCAGCAGTGATACTGGAGATGGTCAATGGAGCTTTCGCACGAAGGTGCTCGCACTGCTTGTGCCCTTCCTGGAGAGAAATGAATTTCTCTTTCCCAGCCAACCATGTCTGCCGGATGAAAATATGTTTTCCTGAGCTAGGTTCACCATTCCAGCGAACAGACTTGACACATAACACTTCCTCTTCCGTGATAAGTGGATCCTTACAATTGCAGTTATCCGAAAGGAATCGTTCGTTGCTGTACGGATACTTCATCTTGCCGCATGGGGTGTCTGCTGGTGAGTAGAGCCAGAGGACCCTATACAGTTCTTTTCCAGCACCATCATGTTCGATTCCTTGGACATACACATACCAGGAATCATCTATTTCTCGATGGCTGGAAACCTCGTCTTTCCAATTCGATTGGGTGTCCTTGGTGACAGATAGAACATCACCAACAGCTATCGCTATTGGCTTTTGTGGCATCGGAATAACCACCTCGATAGTTGAACGTTGAGAGAGATTCAGATGAGGGGAAGAAGAATGCTGTTGAAACGATTCGTGCCCGACGGGTTTAGCCACTTTTAGCCATTTGCCGAAAGCAAGATGGGAGAAGAGATCGTAAATGTAGGGGGTGACGATGGTACTCGTTTCCTTGGTTTCTTGCTTGGAAATTGATGTTAAGGTCACGGCCTCTTTGTACAAAGGTTGATCCTCGAACCAGGAGTTGTCTTGACCGTCATACTCTTTCTTAAGAAATCCGATATTGACTGCCACCGCTTGACAAAAGTCGTGACGACCATAAACCTTCCACCATCGCTGAAATATTTCCGACTCTCCATGTTCTTTCCACAACCATGCAGAAAATTCTCCTCGAAATCTTGATAATGTGACTCCGTTTGTCTCGCAAGACTGGCAGAAATCGACAAAATGTTTAGCTAGATCTGCCAGCCATATGAAAGGCTTGTGAAACCGCTCGTATTCTGGTGCGGGCGACTTCAACTTGTAATAGATACCACTTTCGGTCTTGGCATTTCGTATCGAGTAGATCCATATATTGCCTTCAACAGAATGTCGGTCTTTCCCATAATTGCCAATGGGTACAGCATCGAATCGCACGCCTTGGACATAACGCCTGATATTACCCACACTCAAAATGCCATCGAATGCAAATGATGCTTTCCCCAATTTGGTATGCATAAATTGTAGCCCAGTAAGCCTATTTGCGTGGTTATAGTTATCAGAGGGATGGTAAACTGAGAAGGAGCTTAATTCAATCTCAATGAAGTCTTCCTCGGTACCACCATCCAAACGCGAGGCTTCCTTCAGCAGATCCTCAATCGCATGACTCTCTTGGCTTAGTGGCAGTGGAGGCTGGTAGTCTTGATAACATGATTTGGGATATGTCAAATCCGAGAAGCCAAAGGGCGAGAACTTGAGGCGGAGGCCATTACAATCTCGATTGTCCAGCTCAGAGGTTGGCGTTGATGTGCCATCCGAATAGGGTGTGTGCTTGCTGGCCGAGTCCGAGGAGTTCGAGTTGGATGCTACTAACTCATCTTTCCCACCCAATTTGTGAGCGTGTTTGAAAGAGACGCGCGGGTATGTTTCATCTTCTCGTTGAAGGATAGACGGTAGGCCATTTGGAGTGTCGGTAGATTCGCCAGCGTCATGAAATCGATATCGGGAAGATGTGGGAGGTTCGTCGTCTTAACAAGTTAGTAAGTGTTTGCAATGTTAAGAAAGTCGCCTACAAATCATTAGAGGATCCATTCTATATTGCTTCCTTCACCATTGTTTCTGCGAAATTGGGCGACTAAATGGACGAATCCTCCTGGCGCTATTCTTCGCCTTTGCGACAGTGATGCGTAAGAAAATGATGTGAAAGCGGTAGACACAGCTCCTAGCACTCAATCGCCGTGCAAACAATACTAAAGCTAAGATCAAGGAATGAAGGAACGAAAAATAGAAATCAAATGAGCGTTGAATGAGTGTTGGTGGAAGATAAGGAAAACAACAAAGAAAAGCTCCCGCCTCAAATTATTAAACAATACGTTGTAATCGTGGAGGCTGGTTATCGAGGCAGGTGAACCGTGCGTCAGGTACAAGATTCACTAGGGGCCAAATTAGGCTAGGGCCGATGCGAGCCGAGGTATTCACCTTTCGTTACAACCTAGTATACTGAACAAATAGGAGAATCGCTTAGATTTTTCTTAAGGGTAGGGAAGCCATACCACCCTTGTCTCAATCATACACCAGGGGTGAGATTGAGAGAAGCCTTTTCCAAGAACGAGGATTAATGTGGAAGCGCGTTAAGTCGTTATTATATATCAAAGTGGGACAAGACATGGTTTATTAAGCGTTTCTACAGTGGACGGGAATGTAAGAGCGCGTGTCAAAACTAGTGACGAACTAAGTTCGTGCACACTAATTAGGACTAGCGTCGCGGGCTAGGGTTGAGGCTATACATACAAACATGTCAACGTGAAGAACGCAAAGTATGATTCACTTGGCAAAGGATGTTAGCGCGAAGCTAGCGTGGGGCGTTTTTGTATTTAAGTCCAGGTTTCCTTTGGAACCTCCTCTCCTCTCTTTCTCCTTTGTTTTAGTTTCTTTTATGAAATGCACCTTATGGTTCCGCCACCCCCTCTCTTTCCTGTGGTTCCATATGCGAGCCGTCACAAAACTCTATATACGCCTTAGCATTATCCGAGGATCTGGCCTGGTGTCTTACCAAATGAAAGAGGGCATAAATCATTCTCCTATCCTATCTAGGACATTTGAGCACCTTCTCCTACAAGTTTAACGGAATTCTAACCAATCATCCCATAATAGCTAGGGGAGCGTACGTAGAGTTTGAACCAAAGGTCTCGCAAGTGCATTCAAATATGTAGCTTGCCTAATCAGCGTCCTTCATATGGGAAATACTAAAGGCTTCTCAATGTCCTCCGAATATCATGTACAACCTCGCTCGTCAAATCATCCCGAATGCCAGCTATTTCCCACCAGTTTTCGCCAATACTATGCAGCCCCTGGAATTCCGCTGAACAGTATACATGGCCAGTAACTCTTCTGAAAATTCATCCAGTTCGATAACTCTGAAACGTCCCTTCCATCTATTGAGAAAGCTCTTCGATCGGTACTCAAAACTGAGTCCTGCCGACCACGCGAATAATTCGACCTTCCAACCTTTCTTCAAAAATCTTTTGACCATTTTAAAGAATCCACCGGAATATTCTGCTTCGGCAGCATCTCCACTAGCTAGCACCACTACTGCAGGTACCGCGAAATCCACCAGAGTTTCCAACATTTTCATTTGTAGAATCTCGTCGACACATTGCTCCTGGCTTACACGTCGGTAGGACACTCCATCTGAGCCACTGGACGGACCCGACGTTGTAGCATATCCATTTCCAGTACCATGCCTCTTCTTCTTCTTTAAGAAGACCGGCTCCTTGGTTTTCTCCACGGGTTCTAGGATGTTCATCTCATAGCCGCAATTTTGAGCGTCGAGCATATACCAAGGCCTCGTAGTCTTCACTCCGCCAACATACTCTCTATGAGATCCTGCAAGCACTCTGCGCGCGACCTTTCGGCCTCTCTCAAATATGAATGCAAGAGAGTGGAATGACATGGGAGGCTTCTTCGGGCGAGCGGATTTAGGCATTCTCCTATCCGCTTTCAGCTTCTCAAAAAAGCCAATGACAATATTTGAGAGATCAATGAAGACATGTACACCAGCAGGGTCATTGTTGCCACCCCACCTGGATAAAGGTGCGCTTGCATCAATACTCGAGACTAGTAAGTCCTTTTTTATCATTTTTCTGACAAGTCGGGCGGATTTCTCGATTGCAGTAAGGGTGTGGATAGGCTGTATTTGAGCTGCTTCAAAGAAGCTTGGAATTAGGGGGAACGGTGGTGGCTGGTATAGCTGAGGAAGCGGAACTGGACCAGCTTGTTGTCCGAAGATCTTAGTACCATGTGATGATAGGAGGTCGCACGTTGCGGTATATCGCGCTTGTCTGGCGTGAATAATATGTCTCCCGCGATCTTCGTAGAATAGCAGCCATCGTCTGAGTCTCCGCCATTTTCAAACAGCTCACGAAGCTGGCCAAAGTCAACATCATCGGCTGATGGGTGCGTACTTCGATGTGACTCAGATAAACTCAACCCAGGAATATCGTCCTTCCAGCGAACCCCTTTGGCCTTTGCAACAAAATTGTCGAAACCCTCACTTTCGCCACTACCCGTTTTAATTCCTGACGGTCTACCATGTGGAGCATCTTGTGGACCCTTGTCTGAAGTTGTTGGAATTGTTGACGTCGAGCGCTTCGAGGTGGAAGACTCTCTTGACCCGTGTCTCGTGCGAGAACTAGAAGTACGAGGTGAATCTTGTGAAAGTTGGTGATACCGCCATAATCTGGTGAAGTCTCCTAACGAGTTTGGTTCTCCTACTTCCAATTGCAAGGCAGAAATGCTGGCTTCGGTATCACCAGAGGTTGAAATATCAGTCGAGAGACTTGGATTGGCGAAGGCGGAGAGAAAGCTGCGAGCAGCCTAGAAGCTCCAATCCTCGTCAGGAGGGTCGGCTGGGGCGTCTTGACCCATGTAATGCGAATTCAAGTCTGCATAGATGATTAGCGAAAGAAAGAGGCTCCGTTGTCGGGATGACAAACAGAGAGGGGGGAGAGGAGCGAGCGAAAGTCTTCATGGTTGGTTTTCTAGGTGTTTAGAAGTTGGAAATCGAAAGCAAGTTATTCACGAAATACCTGCGTACAAGACTCATCACCGAGGGGCAAGTCACGGGACTAGCCGGCCCCCCTCCTCTTCGTACATACTCATCTTGACTTTACCAGTATTTGTTCTTTCAATATCATCAGATTTTTCAACTCGAAAATAATATTCATTGTTCTTCTTGCCGTTTTCTATCATGACATCAGCTATACATGCTACAACCCTAAACATCTTTGGAACCCATTAGGCAACTTTCCAAGTTTCCCTACCAGACAAAATGACAAGCCAGCTTCGTGAAGTGTTGTCTTGTTGTATTCACCCCTTTGTGTGAAGAACATTGTATTTCTTTGGCAGTTTTCAAATGTAGATCCCTTTCGTCGTGACTCATTTCAATATACTTTATTTCTGCAATGATACATGACTATACTTTAGCTTGATGGACAGAGGAGGGGGTCGTTTAGCACAGATCAGACACAAAGCTTGAACAGAATTCTCATTGAAAATCGCTTGCTTTGGCCTGTTATATTTCCCTCTAATATATTCCCTATTTCGACCATACTGGCCTCTTCCAAATACAAAACAACGCTTGACTGGACAATAAACTGATGCCCCAAAATAGCATGGCACCAAGTCGCCTTCCGAGCTAAATATCGCTCTTGTCTCCTTTCCTGCTCCTTGAAATGAGCAGTTCCTCCCGCGATGGCTAATGTACTTCCTCCTGCATTAAATCTTGATGCCGCCTTTGTCGGTGTTGTTTCATCCTTGCAGGCCTCGATGTGAAACCTTACGCCCACCACAATTCGATTTCCTTTACATAAAACTTTCAGGTCGTTCTCTTCTTCGATCATCGCTTCACTTCTAGTCGTCCATTTGCATCTAGACCAAAATCGTCGCTTGAATTCTGATGCCCTGCCAATCTTGCTGTTTGCTCACTCAACAAAAGCGCCTTTGTTTTCCTCATTTTCATATATATGTATACACCTGCAATGAGCGTGAATATGAACGTAATCCCCAAAACGATCGAGTTAACCAAGTTGTTCTTCGTTTCTTGAACAAGAAGAACCCCGACATAAACAATGATAAGTTGTTTCGGTAATGTGAGGAACGTAGCAAGGGCGAAGTGCCAGAATTTGACGTCGCAGGTCGAGAAGACAGCTGTGGAGAGATGGGAGGGAATGACTGAAAATCGAATAATGAGAACAACCTAGCGAGTGTCAGCCACTGTTGCTCCAAAACTAGACCCAAAGCTTACCCAAAAGCCGCCATCTCTAGTCAACCTTGCCAATGCTCCATAGTTGAGATTCGTCTTCTCCAACTTCACGGCCTTCCGTCTGAATGCATATTTAAACGCATACCATGTTCCAACTACCTTGGTCAGCATCTTGCCATGTAGAGGTCCATTCGAAATTCTTACTCTCTCCAAGAAAGGTTCCTACTGCGACAATTGCAAATCCAATCCAAAGTCCATACACAACACCACAGAGAATAGCAATAATCTCATGGCCAAATAATGGCGGAAATGAAATCGCAATCAGAATAAATATCGGAATCAGGAACCCTGCAGGAATATCTCGAATCGTCTCCGAGATTGGTCTTAACGCCTAGAACAATCAGTATGTTGCTGCTTGATTCGTCGACCCTCTCCAACAACGTACCGTTACAATCTGTTCATGACGAATCGTAATCAACGCAATAAGGACGATGGTGATGATTACCAGGATCCACCAAGCTATTTAGATCAGTCTCCGTGTACACTCCACCTCAAAAATGCTTACGGATGTATTTCGGTTTCGTGAATAAAGCTTTCCACTCCACAGGTTTATATTGATACTCCTCCTCCTCGATCCTCATCATGCCACCATTCTGTGGTGAAGGCCTCCAAAATACCATAATGAGCGCCGGGCTAGAATCGTAGCTGCGCCAGGCGCTCGTATTCTACAATAGGGGCGAGCAATATATATCTTTCAAGAAAACCTCGCCAAGAAACACAGCCAACATCCCAAATACAAACTCTCCGGTGGCTAGTTCGAACGTTATAATCGAAATCGAAATCAAGAAAGAGGGAATGAAGTGAAGTGGGAGAAATTAATCGTATCATGGTTTTGGGGGTTACAATACAGTACCAATGCCATGCGTGCTGTTTCGGAGATGAGATGAGTGCTACAGTATGCTCGCTAAGAACCAATTCACGTTTGAGGGCGCGGTTTCACCCCATGCGTTGCGATACAGGGGGTTCAGCCTTTAAAGTATTTGCCAGTCGATCTCGTGGGTCGCAAGGAGTGGCAGGCATTATCCACGATTCCACAGCAAGGAGGATCAACCTATAAATACCAAAGTCTGCAATAGAGTGACAGTTTTGGCGCTGCCAAGAGCGCCATACAGTCAGCTTATCATTGGGCAAAGCAGGAATCAGGAGCGTCGACTCTCGTATGTCTTACACTACTAAAACTAGTCTTCATGAATCATGACGTGTTATCGTTGTTGACACTAAGAGTGCTTCTGGAAACTTGGAAAGAGAGTTGCATTTCGTGCAGGTACGAGATGGCGCAAAGCAAGGAAACTGTCAGTGCCATCAGCACATACTATATGGGAATTAGAGAATGTTGATTCCGTTTCTTGCTGTGGAGCTGGTTGGAAACACTCTATAAATTCAGTTCCGTTCCCTTACTTCGAAAGCTTATTAGCATGGTAGACCTTGCTCTTGAACGAAGTAGAGGTCAAGAGGACGACCCTGTTTGATATCATAGGGGCCGGTGCTCGAATACGCGG
Organism: Amylocarpus encephaloides; assembly: GCA_019669835.1. NCBI lineage: Eukaryota > Fungi > Ascomycota > Leotiomycetes > Helotiales > Amylocarpus > Amylocarpus encephaloides. The sequence goes on from MU251553.1 coordinate 63,649, forward strand.
ATATGTAGACGGGTATAAAAGACGTTACTAGTCAAGTCAATTGTGGGGAGTTTTAGCGCCTTCACATATATACACAACTTCGAGTACTTTTGTTGATGTCTTGCAACTTGGAATTGCGTAACGAGCAAGCAATGTCAGACTACCAATACAATTCGTTACCGATTGACAGAGGTCATATCAGGCTGACCAGACCGGACGTGTCACTTGCCGCATTACAAAGTGGTCTCTTACTGCAGAACCACAAGTCCCAGCCCTATAAAGTCACAACTGTCAAGCATTGACATCTGACAGCAGAGACAAAGTGTTTTCTTTATATGGTATATCCGCTTATGACAGCTTATATAAGCTAGAACGTTCGGTATCAACCCAAATTATAAACAGACTACCGAAGAGCTATACCTAGCTGTGGAAATTTCAGCACTCCGAAGACCCTCGCCTTTGCATGCCTCGACTTACGCGAAACCACAAATACCCTTCTTAGGTGCCGGAGTGGAGCTGTGGTAGATCCACAAGTACTTTCCAGGTAACCTTAGTCGAATTGTCAGAAGAGGGGAAACATTGATTGCGGGCGCTTTCACTCAAGGTAGAACCAATGGAACTGACTCGGAGCTCGAAGAAATGCATTTATTAACACTCTAAAGGATTGTTGTTGTCAGTACATAGTGGATATTCCATCATGCTAGCAATTGTGCAATCTATTGCAACATAGCTGGTTTCCGTCTTCTGGTATTGTTGTCTTCTGGGTCGATTTTGCTGATGGATAGTGAAGGTTCCTTGGTCTCCTTGCCTTCATCTGGACCGCCAACCACCCATGTCCTAACAATCTCCTTGACTTCCTTCAGATCTTTGGCTTTTGTTTTTGCCTCTCCTACCCGTCTGATATATCCAGAGTATACCACAACTTCTGCGACGCCGACAAGCATGCTACCTGCCATACTGATTGCCAGTCGTGCTGGTGTGCTCCACCATCGAGCCACAACCCATATGGCACCAGCGCACGCAACAATACTGATCAGAACGTTGAATATCAACGCCATTTGTCTATCGATATCCGCATAAGTTACTTCATCATCTTCTGGGGATTGGTGATCGGATGAGAAAGCATGAGCGGCGGATGAGGAAGGAAATCTTTGGGCGAATGTTTCCATTGGTGGTGGAGGATTGGTCATTCTTTCGTAGGCACAAAGCTCTTCTTCGCGTCGTAAACGTGCCATCAAAGCTTTATATTCCGAGGACTTTTAGAGTTAGATATTAGCCATAGCTCACAGAAGACTTGGACAAGAAGCAACATGAATAGGGTGCAAGAGTGTAGACAGATATTTCATTAGACAGAGAAGCTGGGATGTTGTATAGACTCACAGATTCTGCTTTTGGAGCTGGGGGAGGCATGTATATCCTTGATCCTTTTAGCAGATCCTCTAGTGTATATGGCGAAGAACCAGATGGTTTTAGTTGCCTTGCAAGGTCAACTACTTGTCCATGCGATATTGGCTTCCCGAGAGACGGTTCACCCAATGAGGGTTCCATCTTCGTAGGCAAATTCGTATCCGGTAGAACAACACTGCAGGTGCTCGCCGTCGATTGGGCATTCTTGTGCGCGTCGCAATCGAGATGAAGCAATGTATTTGCCTCCTGTGTTTGGAAACTCTCGAGGGTTTCTACCATAGCCGCTGTCATAGTAAGCAGCACCATTTTGTTGTTGAGATGGTAACATATTGAAAAGACCAAAAGGCCTCTTCTCTTCTAGAATATCAGATGTAAGAGTCCGGGTGATCGGGCCTATGTTATTCCGTGCAGGGATGTCATAGCTTTGTAGACTCCCGACATTTTGTCATGAACGAACCTACTAAGCGAACCATAGATTTTATTTCTTCATACTTTTACATTTCTCTTTCTCAACCATCTCACGGCCTCTTTTTTACTTCCAATCTTGTTCAAGAAGTTACCATAGAGACATTCTGCCCCCCCGGGCTTGTGACATGAGCATCCAAGCGAGTAGAGCTTCAGCGCTCCTTCGCACCTCGAATTCAACAACTCAGCTATATTCAACATGTTCTAGACGCCAATTTGCTACGTCACGACCCTTGTGGCCTCTGCCAACCACTGTATATCACCATCCGACTCGGCGGAGGCAGTCATCATGGGCGCAAGCAGTTTCCGTGGCATCGAATGTTTTTTCGAATGCGACAGCGCAGACAGCTAGAGATGGTGGCATAAGTGTAGATCCCCTCCGAATGGTGGCCAAGGAGATGAAGTTCCTGACTGGAAACATACGGCAACTGCTCGGGTCCGGACATCCATCTCTCGATACAGTGGCGAAATACTACACACAAGGGGAAGGGAAGCATGTGCGACCGCTGATTGTACTCCTAATGTCTCGAGCTACAGCATTGACGCCAAAATCGCCTCGATACAACTTACAGAACAGCTCAATAGACATTGATAGCGCTATCTCGCCCATGGCCATTCTATCCGACGTCAATCCCTCTTCGCCAACGACGAATCCTATTTCCCACACTCAAACATCGTATCCTGCTAGCGACAGCGACATCCTACCTTCGCAACGACGACTGGCTGAAATCACCGAATTGATCCATACCGCATCGCTTCTCCATGATGATGTTATTGATCATTCTGTAGCGCGACGTGGGCAACCGTCCGCAAACCTTGAATTTGGGAATAAAATGGCTGTCTTAGCTGGGGATTTTCTTCTTAGTCGTGCTTCGGTAGCTCTGGCCCGACTTCGTGACGCAGAGGTAACGGAGCTTCTAGCCACGGTGATCGCGAACTTGGTTGAAGGAGAATTCATGCAGCTAAAGAATACGGTCAGTGACGAGAAGAACCCGGTTTGGAAGGAGGATACCATCAATTATTATCTTCAGAAGACCTACCTGAAATCCGCCAGTCTGATATCGAAGTCCTGTCGTGCAGCATCGCTTCTAGGTGGTTCGGATGCTGCAACAGTCGACGCAGCTTATTCGTATGGAAAGAATCTTGGTCTCTCATTTCAGTTGGTCGATGACATGCTTGACTACACAATTTCTGAGAAGGAATTGGGGAAACCTGCGGGCGCTGATTTAGAGTTGGGCCTGGCAACTGCTCCTCTGATATTTGCATGGAAAGATAACCAAGAACTCGGGGCTTTGGTTGGAAGAAAATTCGGGCAGCAAGGCGACATTACCAGGGTACGAAACCTCCTAACACATCAATGATCCAAACTAATTGTTTATAGGCCCGAGAACTGGTGCTCCAGAGCAATGGTTTAGAACAAACTAGAGCGCTCGCCGAAGAATATTCCAACAAGGCTATTTCGGCGATCGAATCATTTCCAGATAGCGAGGCAAAGGACGGGTTGATCGAAATGGCGATCAAGACCTTGAAGCGGAGGAAGTAATACCCTGGATCATCACCATGTGTACAAATTCCCCTTATTCTGGCGCATCATAGCCTTCTGTATAACAAACGGGGTGGGTTTTTGGTATAGAAAAATGACTGTACCCTACGAAGCGATTTCAAACAGCATGTGCTTTCGATGGGGTTCGCAAAATAGACTTTTGATCTTCACGATAATGTTTATTCTAAAAAGATGGAAAGTGTTCAAAGTCTTGGACGTGCCAATTCGTGGGAATAAAAATGAAAGCTTCCCTCACCAGACTTTCAAACTCGGAGCATCACAAGTGATATTGGGAAGCTACCACGACTGCAAGTGATAGGAACGCTACTTATTATCCTATTTGCCACGATGCAATCAGATCACTCTCTACCCGGGCGGTCATTATGAGGAATCTCGAGAAGAGAAGAGAAGAAATTGTTGGTAGGAAAACCCTTCTTAAGAGACTTTGCCACGAATATTAAATGCAAACCCCTCGGCTAACTCTCAGCTTTACCGTGATATTATGAATGATAGCGAGGGTTCTCATAATGCAAGAGAATATCCATAGGATGTCACCTTCTATCCAAGTTAGTATTTATTGTCAATGACTTTCATGCAATATCTCGGCGACTTAGGGAAAGGGGCGACCGCTAGATTTCTTCGTTGAAGTTAAATGTAGACCCTCCAGTTGACTTTACTGAAACTCTGTGATCTTTGCAATGGGCATAATAGTAATGTGCTTGGAATGACATTTTTTACCTAAATCATTTGTCTTGTATCATCTGCTCTGCAATTTTATGGCCTTGCTCGTTAGGGAGGTGCAAGGGATTGCGTGGTGTTCTTAAGATGCTATCTTCTAGACAAAAGCACTTATACTTTGACAACTACCTTACTTAGTAAGGGGAAGTCGGAGTTCTTCATTGCCCATCAAAAGCACACCCCTTCGGCTAAGCTCACTTTTACTATACTTTTATCGCGCCTCGTTAAGAGAGAAAATCGTATCCTTCACATATGTGCACATCTCGGCTAGGTCAAGCGTAGCGTGGCCACTGCCGTGAAGGCCTTTGTTCGCTACGCTCTAAAATGATGTCAGTTTACGGTTAGAATATATTTTTCAAGCTATGTTATACCCCTATTCTAGGACAATTGCTACGGTGGCCTATAAGTGTGTTTATTCTCATCCTTAATAATAGTTTAAGGAGAGCGACGACTGAACACCTGTACGCGGTGCCCTCTACGAACCTGGAATTGAGCTTTACCTGAGGCTATTGCAATACTATTCCAGAGCTAAG
>MU251554.1:0-67740 GCA_019669835.1 Amylocarpus encephaloides
TTCTCCCACAAATCCACTTGTTTGTTTTTATTTGTTTCCGCCACTGTCTTTTTTTTGTTTTTTTTTTCTTTTTCTCCCTCATTTTTACAACACCACCCCCCCCCCCCCCCCCCCCCCCCCCAAAAAAACAAATTCACCTTGTTAGCTGCGCAGTGAAAATCTGCAACAGATTGACATTTGATCCTATCCTACTCCGAAAATCCGCCACATCCTTTGGGTCCCATTCCAGCCTCTGCAAGCTGTGTCGGGCCTTGATCGCAAGCAATGATGGCTGGGAGTCTGGGGATTGAATGCTCAAATCGTGAAACTTGTTTAATTTCTCGTTCAACGCGGTAAGAACTCCTCTACATCCGTCCAATATCCCAGAAAGATTAGAACGTTGCTTGTTCGTAAGATCGCGTTGAGATACTACAACTTCTGCGTCCTCAAGAATGATAGAGAGGCTCTTGAGTCTGGGTTTACGGTAAGTAAGTGCCTAGTTGGCTCTACATCGATAGTTTTTCTAGGAGAAGAGTGCTTTAATAATACAAGACTTGAAGTCCTTACTCGTTAACGAGGGCACTATACTGGCTTGGGGCATCGACAAACCGCCCTCGGACACCCTTGACAAGCTTAGCAATGGCGAGAAAATCCCTAATGCCAAAACCAAAGCTCATCTCTAGATGCTATCAAGCCGGTAGGGTCATCTAAGGTATCAAAAGTAACTAGAGCGAGGGTAAACGATGTGCTTCGCCAAACTATCTTGGGCCTAGAGTGTCACTCTTAAGTATGGTCATGAAGCAGCATATCCATGCGAAGCAGGCACAGGTGTGACTTGAATACACGGAAATGTCGAGAACCCATCGAACCAGCCTCGTGGCCCAATAGTGGCCTTGTTCTCTCCCCTATATGGCGCAGATGCGACCTCCTTCTGACCACTGCCCACATAGGTTGTCTCGGTGTTCGGAAATCTGCAGGGCCATCATTTCTTTTTCAGCCATCGCACAGAAGCGTTGGACGATTGAAGTGGAAGGTAAAAGAATGATGAAAGAATGGCAGTTTTTGTGATAAAAGTAATTTTAGTATTGCAGTAAGATGGTGAGGTGCAAAAGGGGGACAATTGAGGAACGGGCCGCTGTGTTCGAGCTTATTACAGTAGCGCTTAGCTACAAATACTCGTTCGGTTAGTCTCACCCAATTACTTACGAGCTTATTGGGTGGGGTGGCCGAACGAGTACACCCATTGGGTGCACTGCTTGATGCTTGCATGCAGGCTCGTGGCCATAGGGCACTTCACATGAGTTGTACGCATGGAGATCGATCTGCTTGTTGTCTGACTAATCAAAAAAGATATGAATTCAATATTATGCTTGTTGTGCTGTCGGTTCTGAAGACCATGGCACGTACCCCCTTGGTCAGAGGAATGGAAAGAAAAATTTAGCTCATACAACCCTCCTGGTAGGGTCACGTTAGTGAAGCTTGGTGTAGATCGTGTCGCTAAACTCACCATCTTGGTTCTTCCTTTTCTATCCGAGGCGTATCAAGTGCGTTCCGGTCTGCGAATGGATTATTCTCATCTTCCTCCTCAACTTTCTCTTCCTCAGGGGGAGGGGGAGGTGGCCTTTGAGAAGGTCGTGGTGGTGGTGGGGGATGCTGTTTAGGAATGGGGGCTGTTGGAGATATGTATAACCCAGCCATTTCATTCGACGAAAAAGAGTAATCATTTGAAGTATCTTTGTTACTTGTGAGCACTAGAATAAAAATTTATTAGCATGTAACTTCTCTTGGTAGCGACGGCAAAGGACAAAGAACGGTAGGGCGGACTTCTGTAAGCGTGGGCTTGTTGTGCCATCTCGTCATCCGAATCACTATCAGCATCAAGAGAACCGTCGAGCTGTTCGAATGTCATGAGGGCAACAACAATCTCATCATTGGCATGCAGTAGTGCTCCAAGCCATTGCTCGGCTTCAACGTGATGGATCTGTACATCATGTTAGCAGAGAGGTCCCAACCACTGAGCTGCCTCCACTGACATAACGAAGAAGCTTGCGACGTAGAAGTTTGCAATTTTCAAAGCTCTGAACTGCCCCCACATTGTCAGAGATCCGTTCGCATTCTCGATTTATCGACTTGAGTGTATTCATTAAATTAGTTGATGCCATGGACGAGTCTGCGATACAGCTCTTCATCGTCTCCTTCTCGGCCTCAAGATTGAAGAGCTTACGCTTTTTCTTGCTTTTCTTGTCTTTCTTCGCCTTGGAAGCTGCCACCGTACTATTCACGGTGTGAGTTGGACTGAAGAATGAGGTACGTGGAGGTGTAGAGCTTCCACTAGCTTGGCCATGAGAAAGTGACGTATTCCGAGAATGAGATTGTTGAGGCAGGGACTTTCCCTCTTCCTCATCAGCCTCGAATGGGTTTTCTGTTTCTCGGACAGCCCTTGACTTGTCCCTATCCATGACATTCCGCTGGTTGGTTATCTATAGATTGTGAGCTTATCTTGATATAGAGACTATTCGACCGGATTCTTGATACCTTGTAGAGCACGGAGATTTGCTCTAGGCCTCTAACACTCTTGTACTTAGCCCATGACCTGAACAATTTTTCGCACTTCGCTCTCACCAGCGGATCTGATAAATCCGCCGTACCACAGAACTTAAGCCGGTCTAGTAACATGGAATCAACAATGGCCCCTTGGAATTCTGGACCCGCGTTCTGGATTAGACTATCTAGAATGTTAAGTGCTCGAAGTTGACGGTGTACATTCCCATATTTGAGCTGCTTTCGAAGGGCTCGTGCTGCTTCACGAGTCCCAAATACTCTTTGAATATCTGTTTTGTCCCGAAGCCTAATTGCCTCGACAAGTTCTGGAATACCACTAAAATCGTCCTCTTCATAACGGTCGCTCGTGCAACTTTCGACTGCTACCGTCACAGCCGTATAATCCTTTTTCTGGGATTATGAATAGATTGTTAGCTCGACAACCTCGCAAGATTTTATGTTAAGAAACATCCCGGTCTTTCTTCCACCAACGGCAGTGAAGTTTAATATTCTCCACGTTGCCAAGCTTGACTTCAGAGCCGACTTCAATAGAGGTTGACTACAAGCTTGATATACTCGCTGGCCAAAGAACGTACATAAAGAAATTGTGCATATTTACGGAGCGAAAGGCGGACATCGTTTCTATTGTTTCTACAAGACTAGTTGGGGATATATATACTGTCGATGGAGGGTTCTCCTGATAAGGACAAGGAGGGGTAAGGTTGGCGTAGTTGTCGGCAGCAGCCTATGTAATGTGAAAGGAAAGAAACATAGAGTGAGGTTAGGCGGCGAAGCTCAGTTAAGGAAGAGCGGTGCTAATGATATATACAAATATTGCCTGTGGGGTGTGATGTTGATGACTGAAAAGATGCATAAACAAGGTCAGCAGTTGAGCACGGCAAAATGAAGCCGTACCCCCTCGCTAAGCTTAGCGCTAAAAAAAGTAATGCCGAACCTACGCCGGGCCACAAATCTGGCAAGCTTATACATACGTAGCGCTCTTTTGTTTGAAACAATATCGTCATCCTTCTCTTTACCAGCCTCTTGGTTGCGCTCCATTGCTCATGCGGATCTCGGACAGGAATCGGTGAGGTGTACGAAGTAGAGGTGGTGGAGCCATGTTGGACAGAGAGAGCGGCGAGCTGCTGCAGGTAGAAGGCGAAGCCATCGAGGAGCCGTTGGTTCACCAGACCTTTTCGTGCCTCCAATAACTAACATCTCTCCTAGGTGTCATATGTTCAAAGATTATCCTGTATCATCATTTAATTCTCCAAATTGTCCTCCACCAATCTCCCAGTATATTAACCCCAACGACGCTCTCCACTATCCTTTTTCACATGATGAATCCATCTACGATATCCCGGGAGACGTTTCTTACGACAAACCAGCGAAGAATGCGATAAAACGAACTTCTGCGGCAGCCAAAAAAGGACGCATGGTCTCTCTAGGAAATGTCTCGCAATATGCGGATGAGGGAGATGTTGGTTGTGAGCCACAAGATTACGAGGATGGCAAGAATGCACACAAGAGGCGGAAGCCATTAGTCCTACCAGCCAAACAATCAAAGGCTAGGAGGCCACCGTTCAAGGTGCATGTTATTGAACACGATGACTCTAGCGATGCGGTGCCGCAGGAAGAAAATTGCCAGGAAGGTACACAGGAACCTCAATTGACAACTCCCCCTGATACCAGCAAAGGCGGCAGAAAAAAAGCAACAATTCCGAACAAGAAGAAAGAGCAATTGCCGGTCTTCAAAAACCTCACCATCACCAAACTAGTCGCTCCGCCAGAAAAGGCGTCGGAAAGAGAAGACCCTTCTTCAGTACTAAGCTACCAGGGCTGGACAGCTACTCAAGACGCTGTGAAGTCCAACCATGTTGGCTTAGCAAAGACAACTTTAGATAAGCTCGCCGCGTTCAAATACAAGCCTTCAACACAAGCACAATTAGCGAATGCTACAATAACTTTCACAGATAACACTTCTCAGGCGCCAGAAGATCAACTACTGATAAGTCGACCTGATGGTGATAATACCTCTAGTGGTGACGGCTTCTTTCGGCACGCTTTGCGGAATATAGAGGCGGCTGGCCAGTTCACCAATGAAGAGTGTCCGGCATCCTCTTTGCAAGGTCCTCTCGCAAATCTTGGTGAGGTGTCCAACGCACCTGATGAAATGAACGACATTCCTCGGTGCCACGATGATAACGAAGCCACGTTTACATCCCTGCTTGGAGATGAACACGCCGCAACTACAGTTCCAGCTCTGGAAGATGTGTCTATCAAGAACCAAATCAGCAGAAGCATAGACCCCACTAAATTCGAGCCGCAAATTGTCGTCCAACCGTCCTCTCAACCGAGTTGCAATTCCCTTGAACCCACTTCATGTGAAGCCAGGGTTATAAGCAACCTTTTAGATGTTGTTGAAATGGCGAGAGAGGGTGGTGAATCGATATACGATGCTTCGAAGAGGTTGGAGATGCCATCACTAATACCTCAAGGCTTACAAAGAACCGCATCTGGTCAAAACAATGTGCAAAGTCAGATCTGCGATGACCGATCGATGGAGTATAGCAAGTGTGAGGCTGCTAGTGGCACAATTGAAGATGCTCATGCTGTCACACGCTCATCTGAAATTCTCAATGACATTCTGGACGATGATTTCGATGACGATCTTGATGACGCTGATTTCCTTGCTATCGCTATCGAAACAGATTTACACAAAGACATTAACCAGAATACAGATGTGCGTCATAAAAGCCCTCCGCTACCGAAATGCCTAAACCTCAACACCGCACTCTGCAACATCGTGAAAAATAGAGATGAGGAACTGTTATCATCCTCACCTATGCTTATGTCGTCCGACTCAGACATCTACCCTATGGGAACAGGCGAAGAGAATGACATGCTTGAGCTGTGTCAATCTAGTGAGTCCGTTATTGAGAGATTTCATGCACCCGCAAGTATTCAACACTCGTTCGACGACGTGAACGACAGACGAGAAGTTTATGATAGTTCCTTACAGTTTTCTCCCCCAAACCCAAAAGTATCCAAGACATCAACCAATATGGGCTCGACAATACCCGCCAACATCTCTGCTAACCATGGCAAGCGGCCAAACCTTGATCTAGATCCAAAATTAGACCCAGTCCAAATCGAAGAAGAGGATTGGTCCTTCATGACTTCCAAAAATCAAACATATGCAGACTCGCAGACAGAATCCCTCTCCACACCTACTTCAAACTCTCACCTCAAAATCACGGGCTCTCCTAGAGATGTGCACATTCAAGTTAACGCAAGTTCACCGGCGTCTTTCTTAGATGATAGTCATGAGTACGAGCCGCTCGATCGGTTTGCTCGTCCGGAATTTCCAGAGCTTGTTCGCGATCGTTGTCCCATCGTGGGGGTTTCTTCTCAGAGCTTTCTTCGTGTATGCTTTCGAGTTGGAGAGATGTTCAGAGAGGGCGCCAGGTGTAAAGCGGCTGGCCAAGATGGTGTCATTGAATTGTTCGCTCGCGTCACCTTTTCATCTCGAGAAGGGGGTACTACTAAGCAATACTTTCAATTCGCAGACTTGTGGAGCGATAATCCACCATTTCCAACCGGCATCTTGTTGAATTACAAAGTGTCGGGCCTCGCGGAGAGTGAAAGCAAGGTGTTTGTTGGTAGTGGAAAGGGTCAAATGGCACGATGCCTGGGAAGGTTGAAGAAAGAGAGGAAGAGCAATACTGGCTGGGTATTCTACATCATCAACATCAGAGAGACCGATTGTGAGGAGATTAGATGGACAAAGAGAGTTGTGAGCGCTGGGACACATCGTGAAAACAAAGACTTGTCGAAGCTGGGAAGATGAACATTCGGTACACATGGGGCAGCCATATTTGCTATCAAAACCCACATTGCTAAGCCTAAGGGCGAACTAACATATAAGCGCAGTCTACTACTTGCAATTTAGGTCTTACTGGCGTCATTGATAGCTATCGTGAAGCCATAGCCATATTTTAGCACAAGAACTGAGATGGCACCTAAAGACTACTCTATTCATGTATATATTTTCATCTCTGATACCGCTACGAAATGAAAGAAAATCTCACAGACTTTGATAAAATGCCATCTGAGTAGCCACGTACACATTCCCCTCGGCACGCGACAATCCAAACGGTTATGACCGATTCAGACTGACTTTCCCCCATCCTTCTTCATACGGAGGTACCGTAGTTGTTCTCTTTGGCAACATGCAGCAAAACGTCGTAGCTTTACTGGGGTTCATTGGCTCCCCAGATAGAAAGTCAGCCCAGCTGAAAGCCACGAGCGAACTGCTGACGCGGCGGAGATCGGCCAATCGACTTGTCGTGGTGAAGCGAGACGGATGATAACCTTGAAGCCTCGAACTTGTACGTCCTTTATCAATACATCGAGTCTCACATTACTCTTCAAGCTCACGAAACGACGACCACCACATAGCATAGGCAGTGTTTGTGCAGACCCGCATAACACAATCTTCGAGGGACTAACGTTATCCCAAGTTCCGAGAGAATTGCAGTATAATAAGCGACACCGCTAGGGGGAAGTGATTAGAGATATATATCCGATATATCGCAACCATGAATCGCCACCGCTATGAAGCAGTTTGTCTCCCTCTTCCCCTATGCTCATGCTCATGCTCATCCTCATCCTCATCCTCGACATTCACATCCACACTCGTGGCCTACCCCTCCCATCCCCGAATCTCCAGCTAACCTCTCTCTTCCCACAGGTCCCGCAACGCTCCAACTCCATCCCTCACTCCCAATCCACACCCTACGACCCCGTAATCCTCTCTCCCATCCCCCTCTCCACGCCCTCCCACAACTACAACTTCAACACCGGCCTGCCCACCTCCATCCCCTCCTCCATAATCTCCACCACGCCCTCCATCCCCAACTCCCCGCCGCCCTCCTTCCACACGCACTCCTCGCCCGGCACCCCACGCCCTCCCCCTTCCACACGCACTGCCGTGAGCGGCAGCACGGGCTCTGGCGTCGCGGGACCATATGGCGAGCTCTGGGGCGTGGCAGACAGCACGATCGGTGGCCATAACTCCACGAGCAACGACGCGCTGGCGACCATCGCCAGCCTCAAGCAACGAGTCGAATGGCTGGAGGAAAGCATCGGCCGTCTCCTCATCGAGAAGGAGGAACGCTCGGCCTCATCCCCCGGCGGCGGCGACGACCACGGCCCGTCGCGGGATAACTGCTGCGTCTCCTTCACCGACGCGACGCCCGATCTGGAGCGCGCCGTCATGCGCAGCAAGCATAATTGCTGTGTGAGTTTTGGTCAGAAGAGCGAGAGGACGCGGAAGGAGAAGGCGAGGGCACGGATGGCTATGGCGTGCGTGGTCGGGCTTATTTGTATGGTTGTTTTTTTGATTGTGGCGATGGCGGGACGGGGGACGGTGAGTGGGAGGGGGGGGTATACTGTTGCGAAGAGTGACTAGGAGGGACGAGAGGGCGAGGAGGTCTTTCTGAGAAGTTTTTGGGAAATAGCCTTTTTTGCTGTTGGGAGGGGGGGAGGAGTTTAATGTTACTTGGTGAGGGGAGGGGAGGGGATGGGATGGAATGGGATGGTAGAGGGTATGTATATCTCTCTCATTTCCGTTTCGATGTATATAGCTATATTCCCAACACCTTTGCAGTCAAACAAACAAGAAACAAACATTCCAGATATGCTACCCCAGTGTTGAATCTAACTTGAGAAGACGCTCCTAGATGTATATCAGCATGGGCGAATCTACGCAACTTGATTCCATGACTGGTGAATGGTTCATGTACAGTATGGAAATGGCCTCGGTGTCCATTTCTAGGTAGATGATCTTCAAGGGAGCATGGCAATCTCTAGTATCCGAGGTGCTTAAGGACCAAAGCTGGTGGTTCAACAACCAGCATCACCGAAGAATTAGAGCTGGTGCAAGCCAGACTCTTTGGTCTACGTGCTGCTATTTTAAAGAGGGAGTGGTATGTAGTGTCAGTTGATGCACTATGGAATCTATGTGGAATCTAGTCTAACGAGCTTGTGGTATTTCTTGCCTTCATCGTGATCATCATATTCGCTCCTTCATCAATCATCATCTGTCATCACGGAGCATCCCCATGCCTCCCTCAGATATGGAGACAAATAGAGCAATCCCTGCCACATATCGACTCACTCCCAAACCCCAGGGAAGAGAAACTCGATATTCTTCTTCCCCACCTCTCCCCTCGCCTCCCCCTTCGTCATAAACTTAATCATCCCCGTTGTACTTCCCCCCAAATGCCGTCCATCCACCAACTCCCCATTCTCCTCCCTCGTCAACGCATCCAACACCGCACCCACAAGCCTCTTCGCATTCTCGCCATTCGCCTTCATGTGTCCCATCACCATCGCCACATCCACATCCTCCGTAGAGTGCCAGCAGTCGTAGTCCGTCGCCATGCAGATCATCTGGTATGCGATCTCTGCTTCGCGCGCGAGTTTGGCTTCGGGGAGTGCGGACATGTTGATGACGGAGCATCCAAGGGAGCGGTAGTAACTGGATTCGAAGCGCGTGGAGAATTGGGGACCTTCCATGCAGACGAGGGTGCCTTGGTCGTGCATTTTGACGCCTTCGCCGGCAAGGGCGTGGCCACATTCGCTGATGAGCTAGTAACCCGTCAGTACCTACGTCCAGATGAAGAGGGGAAGATATGATATACCTTCGCGATCTTAGCATCGAATGGATCCGCGAACCCAACATGTCCAACCACGCCCTTCTCAAAGAACGTAAACGGCCGAATCCCTATTTCCCAAACCATCAGTATATGTTCCCCTATTCCTCCTCCCGGATAGTTTCTACCTACCCTTCGTCCTATCAAAAACCTGATCCGGCACCACAAAATCCCTCGGCTTAATCTCTTCCTGCAAACTCCCCACCGCACTAAATGCAATCACACACCTGACTCCCAAACTCCTCAGTGCCGCAATATTCGCCTGGTTCGGCACCTCATGGGGAGCATACTGATGGTGGAGGCCGTGGCGGGACAGGAAGGCGATGGGCGTGTTGTTGTGGGTGAGGATGGAGATGGGGGAGGAAGGGTAGCCCCATGGGGTGAGAGGGTTGACGGTTGCGATTGGGGTGAAACCTGGGAGAGCTTGGATTCCGGTGCCGCCGATGACGGCGATTTTGACGGGGTCTGGAGGGGGAGGGTGTTAGATTGTGGTTTTTGTTGTGATGGATAGAGGATAGGGGAATTGGGCGTGGAAGGCCGTTAGATTGCGGTTTTTGTCGTGATAGGGGATATGGAGTGGGAGGGGAAAGACTTGCCTGGGTACTTGGTAGGGAGTTCGGCCATTATGACGGTGAGTGACGGTTTAGAAGTGGTTTAGGGATAGGGGATAGGGGACAGAAAAGGTGATGGGAAAGGTGATGGGAAAGGTGAGACGATCGAAGGAACCCTCGCTGTCTTGAAGGAAGCTTTAGTTGCACATGAAGCTGTAGTTTTCGAGGCGCATAATATTTTGTACCCCACCAACCCCGCGCTAGCATTCAAGCGAAGTTCTACCGCTGCTTCGGAGCACGCCATATAAAAGCTGGTTTCACAAGTTGGGCTGAGAAGGACAAGCACATTGTCAGCTATGCCGCACCGTCCTAGATGGATAGAACTTGTATTTTTGTTCATCTGAAACTGTATGGACAGAAAGTCCAAGAATTTTTCTGACAATATTCTTGCTCTTGTCCTGTCTCCAAGTAACTTTTGGGTGCTTTCTTCATTGGCAAGGACAGGGTCAACAAAGGTCTGGTCTTCCGACGAGAGCGGTGATGCATTTACCTAGACGTGTGTTGCCTCCTATGATCTGGGATGTGTAAGCAAATGTAACACTTCCTCTCCCATCGCTCATATTATATAGAATTCCATTCTGATTCGTCCATGAAGGACGAATTGTTCAATCGTGTGAAATTGGTCTACATCAACTTGATATATATAGGATGATATAGGATGATATAGGATGATATAGGATGATATAGGATAACATTCCCCAATATCAAGAGTTCCGTATTGTCAAGCCCAATGCAAGCCGAACGCCTGTCACTTTAATGTCGACATCCCCTATTTGCGCTGCGTTATACAAACTAGAACCCCAAAATAGAAATTTCACATTAGTGTATGCAGGACCTTGACTGCTTTTTCAGCAGCCGCAATATGCCACGGACGAGCATCTAGTGGACCGGTTGTACCCCTTGTTCTACTCAGGGTACCTAAACCTGCATAATTCACCAGCAATTCTCTCATTAGTGCCTCATAATAAGTTCGTGGGTTCCCAGCTACTTCGCTGTGAATGATGTTGACTTCGATAAGCACTGGTGTAGGTGTGGAATACTTGATCAAATACCCAGACATCAATGCTGGATTTGGATTCACCAGAGATCGTGAGTTTGATAATCGATGAGAGAGGACCAAGCCGTGTGTTTGATCTACGAGTGAAAGAAGTCGTGTACTTGGATCTGGATCTAGGACCGAAGTTTGGTCTGATGGTGTAGCTATGGTTTGTGTTGGAGTAGTGGACGTCTCTGGTGATAGAACCGAACCGGCGCTGTTTTGGGGAGTTAAAACGGGTGTTGTGATTTGGGTGCCGTCTCTGGCGGCGCCAATGCTAATGGCAGGAGGAATAAGGCGTAAAGATGGCTCAGTCTGGACGGTTATAAGGGTCAAATTGACCTGCGCGTTGGATCCTCTCGACGCAAGTTCAGTCCATATTTCCACCTCGGGACAGTCCATGATTCCCACTTTAGTAATCAAGATCCGCCAATGTATCTTTTTACTGGAGATGAAGTCGAGAGTCGTCTCCCAGATCTCAGTCGCAACTTGCGAAAATGGCATTGATATCGGTTCATTCTTCCGTCCAAGACAGTACGAAGCTGTCATTTGATTTGTGCCTCGATTGTCCGTCCATACGGCTGTGATCCAACGATCATCGGAGCTGGAGGCATATGCGATGTGCAAACAAGTGTTCTCTTGCAAAAGAGAAGCGGACGGAGTTGGGTTTAATTTAAAGTCGATAGTTCTTGGAAGGGGTCGTTCAAGCATGATAGCAGGATTTGACGTGGAAGAACTAAAATCCATGCATCGACTGTAAACCTCGAGCGCAAGCTGTGAATACTCAGTAGGCGAAGGAATCGGGATAGTAGTTGGGGAGGATATTAGATCCAGTGGGATAAGTTGGAGCACCAATTCATTGAACATTTTCGGCTTTCTCTCGACGAGACTTTTCCTATACAGCTCAAACAGGCATTGAAATGCGTGACAGATGTGTATGAGGAGTGATGAGTCGTCCCTAGGATAGACGAAGTATACTACAAAATTGTTGTCCTCGACAATCGTGGACGCAAGGATCTGGCTCAGGCGTGATGCCGTCTCTCGAAGGTTCGCCATATTGTGGAAATTGTACGCGGGGCTTTGGTTGTCAGAGTCGAGAGGAAAAGGAATCGTACCCTTATCCAGGTCTTTCGATTTTAACGCTTCATGGCTGCCTAAGCGGAAAGATTCGTAGGTAGTCCCTATTTGCTTTAAAAATCCAGCTGCACTCGAGCGTACTCCTTCAATATTTGGATAGACACAAACTGATTGAATATCTTTGTTGCCGCCGGAAGGGCCAAGGCCAAGGTTTTCCCAAAAGTTAACGGCAGAAGGGAGAACCGAGAGTTTCGAGTCGGATCTCCGAAGCTCTAATTGAGGAGGATTGATCGGAAAGGGATTGTTCGCCCTGGCAAGTTCTGCTGTGCTGCCAGTCCTTTGGTTTATTGGTCGTGGGGGTAAACGAAGTCCTTGGTTGAGTACGGGAATACCTGGAATCTCGCAAAAGGACCTCAGGGTGCAAGATGTAAAGTCCTTGAAGAAAGTCCTCACCGCTTTAGACGTACTCCGCACAAGACTCCCCTTGGCAACAGTCTTATTTAATAGTGACTCGGAATCCGACAACAACGGAAGCTCCAGGGTACCTGAGACAATCTGATCGACAAGTATCTGCGCAATGGCAACCGTCTCAAGATCTGACAGCATGTTTATCAACGCTTCTGGCTCTGGCGAACTTGGATAAGTTATCCGGGACCAGTCCGCAAAATCTCCATCCAGTGCGGTATTTTGTGTCCCTCGAGCTGATCGAGGACTATTTTCAGGTTGGTCAAAGTCTATGGCTGTTAGTTCGTACTTGGCTACCTGGGGTGTGATATCCCCTTGCCCATTGTCGCTCATCCATCCTTTGTCAAATCCCAAAGTATGAATGGCAGAGGCCTCTTCTGTAGTGTGACTAGTATCATCGTGTTCTGAAATTTGACTTTCCCCATCTGTGTCAAGGAAGAAATCCATTGGCTCAACTATATCTGGCTGCTCAGCTGGTTTTTTCTCTGGCCAGATACGCGCAAAGTTGATCGGGGCTTTGACACTGATGTGTGCCTTGCGTCGAGCTTTGAGACATTTTGTCCGAGGCGGTCCTCCGTCCTCGCTCGGTTTCAATCTCCTCCTGTCTTCCGTAAACCTGTAACGGCCATGTGTTCTGTACTTGGCATCAACTAAGGATAACGAATTCTCAAATTTGACTTCATTGAAGAGACTGGTTCGACGAGATTGCCCATCAGTATTGTGTCTATTTGTCTGCTTGACAAGGCGTTGAAAAATTGATTGTGGATCAAATGGGCCTTGTTGCGACTGCAGCAAAGGTTTCTCTTCTGGATCAGTTGACACGCGTGCAACGATCTTTAATGATGAAGCTGGCATGCCATTGTTAGGTTGCTGGAGTGTGTCTCTTGAACGAATTGAGGTGGTGGCTGGGGGTTGCATGCCACTTGCTCGATTCGTTGCAGGCGGTTTTTGTACAGTGACAGCTTCTTCAATATCCATCTTGCTTAAATCATTCGGCGAATCTGCTTTAGGCTCTGGCTTGATAACATCAGGCTTGTCAAAAAAGCTGAAATCATCGTCAGTGATATCATTTTTAAAGAAGTCGCCTCCTAGGGGATCTCCGAATAATTCAATCTCGTTATAATTATCATTTGAAGTCGTGTTAACAGTTCGCTCTCTCTTGTCAGATGGAGGCCATATGTCTGTTTCGTTATCAAAGCCAATAGCTGTAGCTCCTATTGTGGTGCCGTCTGGGGCCGGGAATGGGTTGGGGTTGCCGGGCGTGGACCCTACACCATCGAATGCCGGGGTAGTGCCATTTGTATTCTGAATTGCATCAGGAGGTGTTGGATACATAGCACCAGCGTTGCTTCCTCTCCGAAGGATGGCCGGTGAGTTTGTACTTGTTTGCAAAGCACGCGCTGTGACCTCAGCTTGTTCTTTAGTCAAAGCGTCTGCAATCTGTCTATCTTTCTTTCGTTTGAGGATGAGGTTCGTTCTCTCCGCTTGGCCCATAAACCAGTCTTCTGCAAAAGCTAGTGGATCGCGGCCCCATGATTTTGGTTGCTCAAAGGCCGAAGCCGAAGTTGGAGACACATAATTTTGAAAGCATAAGTGTGCTGGCCATGGGACAATTGAGCGGCCATCAAACATGGGAGTAGCTTGATAGTCGGAATTGGGATAAGAAAAGTTGCCACCCAGCATCTGTACAAATAGCCAACCACCAGTCTCAACTATTGTCGAGTCTATGCCCCTCATCTTCAACCACTCGAGGCATTTTGATTGCCAGGCTTTGACAGTTTCCTCGCTAATGCTGCCTATCTTGGAATCAGCAGTGAACTGCATTCTTGGCAGACCTCTTGTATCTGGCATGCTATGAAACTTGGCAGAATTTCCTGCAGGCGCTAGCCACAATGGACTTCCGGGCAACAATCTACTAGATTGTCTAGAAGACACAGAGCTGCTAGTAGGACTTTGTAAGCGCGGTGCCATATCAGTAAATGCCTTAATGACAAGCGTGCCCAACGATGTGAGACTAACGTCTAGCGTCGCAAGTGTAATCGAGTTGCCAAAGGTAGGCTTGCTGGACCAGCCTTCTGAGTTCGAGGCTTTGTAACGATTTAATATCAAGGTCCGAGGACTTAGAGGTATAAAGCCTTCATCACGGCAAAGTACGGACATTAAAGACCCTAGTACTGCAGAAATGAACCGATCATGAACATCTTTCATGGACGGCCATGGTTCATCTAGCCGAATAAATGGCTTGTGTCCTGGGGAATTGATCGATGGCTCCTGGGAGGGGGCTTGAAGAGAGTTGGCTTGCACGGATCTTGAATTAAGCGCCGAGGCGCTCCGTCCAGGGGTTTCAAGGGATGATGAAGGCGACGTAGTACTGCTTGCAGAGTTTAAGACCGATAAAGTCCCCTGCTTGCTCCTTGCGAGTAACAGTGGTTCAAAAACACCCTGCTCCTTCACCACTAGGCGAACTCCATTAATGTCCACGACTTTGCCATCCATTGGCATCCCATTGCTTCTTGGCGAGCTCTCTGTTCCTGAGAAGGAACCAGTGCTTTGTAACGTAGTGCTAGTGTTGTGGAAGACCCATATTCCCTCGCTCGCAGTCTCGCAGTGGGCTAATCTGCCTTCCCGTCTCCAGATGATCTCAGAATTCTGTAAAAGCCTCCTGGCCGATCCAGAAGGAGAGGTTTGGATCTCGTAATATTCGTAGTTTATCCGGGCAAAGTTATTCTATGATATGAGAGTAAGCATGAGCTCATTAACTTTCTTGCGACAAAAACGTACCAGAGACACTACATTCGTACGGTAGTCACCCGGATCCATATCGTAGAACAAACGGGCTCATGGATTAGAGATACCGTCGCCCACAAGGCGCCAATAGGGCGGGCCTGCTCGATGGACTACGAGCAATTTGTTCATCTAAAGGTGTTCAGTGCGAGTCCTGGAAAGAGGCAATTGTATAATAGCAAGACTTGTTGACAGACGTAGCGATTGCGAGGTTCGCAGGGCTCCATCTCCGCTGGAAATACTGACAGTCGTTTACCAGTATCTCATGGAATGAGACGATTTCCTTGTGGGTTGCTGTATTCGTTGGCGCAACTCGAGACTTGACAATGTCGTTTGTGCTGCTCGTCCACCTACTTCTATTTCAGTCGAGAAATCGGCTCGTCACCGGGATGTCGTCCCGGCCTTTGGAGCACTTCGTACGGCCACGCCACGATAATGATAAACTCTGCACCATAAAATAAAAATTCCCCGACTCAAAACTCAACCCCCTCCAAGCTTGGGACTCGAAGTATCTTCAGATCTTCAACGAGCTCCATCATGAAGCTCACCAACCCCAATGAGGTCCCGGTATATACGATATCCGGCGCCTCTACTGCAAGACCTTTGCCAGATTGGCTTGCTCGAAAACGCAAGCGCAGTCTGAAGAATGACCCCGAATACGCCAATCGAGTTGAGCTGCTTCAAGATTTCGAATTCGAGGAAGCCAGCTCTTGCATACGTGTTAGTGAGGATGGAGAGTGGGTGATGAGTACTGGGACCTACAAACCTCAAATACATACGCATTATCTACCGCATCTCTCTCTGTCGTTCGCTCGGCATACCACGACCTTGAATCATTCCTTTATCCTTCTCTCTACCGACTACTCCAAGTCCTTGCACCTACAATGCGATCGCAGACTCGAGTTCCACACCCCAGGCGGCTGTCATTACGAGACACGACTTCCGCGATATGGTAGAGATTTGGTCTACGACAGACAATCCACGGAAGCCCTAATACCATCTGTCGGTGTCAACGCGGACGGGATTGGTGAGGTTTATAGGCTTAATCTTGAGGTTGGACGTTATTTACAACCGTATCAAGTTGATGTTGGCGGTGATGATATGACTACATCTGGAGGAGGCGCCTTGCAAGGTGGAATCAACACGGGTAGTGTTAATTGTGGCGCTATCGCAGAAGACAGTCACAACTTACTGGCTTTTGGGACTTCTATTGGCACTGTGGAGTTCTGGGATCCAAGATCTAAGGCGAGAGTGGGAATTCTAGCAGGTCAGGAAGGAGAGATTACAGCCTTGGATTTCGACAGGTCTGGTCTGTCACTCGCAACTGGATCTTCGAGTGGTCTAGTACAACTCTTCGATCTCCGACGACCGGTTCCAATATTGCGCAAAGATCAAGGCTACGGTTATCCTATCAAGACATTGATGCACATGACAACATCATCCCAAGAAAAGAAGATACTTTCTGCCGACAAGCGCATCATTAAATTATGGGATGAAGCAGACGGAAAAGCGTGGACTTCGGTTGAGCCAGCCGTTGATATCAATTCTGTAGCATGGTGCAAACAGAGTGGGATGCTTCTGACAGCAAACGAGGGGAAACAACAGCACGCGTTCTTCATTCCCCAATTGGGTCCTGCACCAAGGTGGTGCTCCTTCTTAGACAATATGGTTGAAGAGATGGCAGAAGAGGCACCAGCGGAAACATATGACAATTACAAGTTCTTGACACTACCAGAGCTCAGGGCACTCAATCTTGGTCATCTTGTGGGTACAACCAGTTTGTTACGACCTTATATGCACGGATACTTTGTTGCTTCAAGGCTTTACGAGGAGGCCCGCCTTATTGCGAACCCATACATCTGGGACGATGAGCGAACGAAGAGAGTCAAGGAAAAAGTTGAAAAGGAGCGCGCGAGCAGAATCAGAGGCGGCAAGAAGGTCAAAGTCAACCAGAAATTGGTCGACAAAATGCTCAAGAGACAGGAGAAAAGAGATACTGTTGATGAGAATAAGGGTCTTCTAGGTGATGAGCGATTTGGAAATTTGTTCGAGGACGAGGAATTTGCTGTGGATGAGCGCAGTCGAGAATTCCAAATGCTCAACCCTAGCACCAAGGTTGGAGAAGTCAGTCAACGTAAGGCGCCAGGAGACTCGGACGAATCGAGTGAGGGCGAGGACAGTGATGAAGATGAGATCGTCTCACGGCCAAAGGAGAAACCTAAGCCCGAGATGCGCATTTCGTCCTCGTCGTACAAAAAGTCAGGACATCAGAGTCAGGATAAATCATTGGGCTCAAGGACGCAAGCAAATGGTCGTGTCAGTAAAAATAGAGGGGATGTTGTTGGAGATCGGTCCGTCACATTTGCGCCCGCCGGTCGCAGGAAGGCATCAGAACAGACCAAGCCTGTGGAGCAAAATACCCGAAGAGACAAAGATCGACGTAGTGCTAGTGGCAATGTTTTCAGAAAGTTATAATAACAATGACCAGGCGAGAATATGCCCAGGTTCTGCCATAACCCTATATATACGCGAACAACCGAACGACCACAACCGAACGCCAACGCTAGGTATTAAAATCAAAATCTTTCCAAACAGTATGACGATCGTCACCACCACATCCTTTGTGTTGGTCACCGGCCTGCTTACTTGCCCCATTTGGATTTCTTAGGCGGTTCCGTCATCTCGAAGGCCGCCATTTTTGAGTTCCCTTTCTCGATATCTCGATTCATTTGAGGCGTGTTGGGAACCTCTGCTATTTTCGTCAAGCCGCGAGTCGATTTTCGTCGAGGGTTTTGTACATCCTTTGGAAATGCTGATCTTCTGGGCGTCAAGACCATAGCGACTTTTCGTGCGGACTTTCTAAGTTTGGCGCGAACTTCCCATGAACGCTTCTTCGCGAGGTACCAGAGCACGGACGAGGCGACTATATGAATTAGATGGGTTCGGAGCGTCAAAATGACATTCTCGACTTACTCCCAAGGATTATAATCAGTCCTCCTGCCACGGCAATTCCAATTATTGCACCCTTCGAGAGTGTGATTGAGCCTGAATCATGGCCAGCGGCCCCAGCAGTACTATCGCCAGCACCGGCTGTCGATCCAGCATCTCCTGCTGCGGGGACTGCAAAGAATTAGACTACTTCTATTTTACTTTGCCATCCAGGGATACTCACCACCTGGCTGTAAAGGTTGCGAAGTCGCCATGGCCGCGAAAAACGAAGAAACAGAGCTGGCTGACAATTCGGGAGTTTGTGATATGGTTGAAGACGGAGCAGAGAATACAGTTGAACTTGACCGGGCAGCTGTAGAAGGAAGTATAGAAGTCGTAAAGGTCTGCGCCGTAGTATTTAGAACGAGGAAATTCAGAAGCAGGCCGAATAGAAGAAGGGGCCTCATATTGAAGGAGAACGAAAGAAATAAAACCGATTCAATATTAGTCCAATGAAACGCACAGCCGCCCACCTCCCTACTTGCAATGTGACAGTGACGAGCGAGCTGCAACAGTGCAACTGTATGATCCAAGCATATGGTAAGGCGTGTGGCTTCTCAAGGTGTGATTACCCTCCCTCGATGCGGAAGTGCACACCTTCTTTAATCATTGCCAGCGCCAACCTTGGGCCTATTATTGGGCCTGCACTCACAACATCACAGTTTCGAGTTGCAAACGGGAGAGTGGTGATCCGAGCGATTACACCAAATTCGCCTTCATTGGCCCTCCTGCACGCTTTTAAGCGCTGCTGCACTGCGAGGGAGACTGGGCACTCTATTTCGGGGGTATAATGGACCAATGGGCGCTCTGGATGGGTTAGGCGGGCTGCGTTTAGCGAGGGGGTTTGAGGCCGACCCCAACGTCAGGTCTTCATCACAATTGAACAACGCGGATGTGCGACGACGGCGGGGTAGCAGAATTGCTATTCTCGGTGTGGAAAAGGCTTGGGCCGGTGACTGAGGGGTCTTGGTTGCTCGCTCGCCTAAGGGGGAGGGGGGTGGATAGGGGGGTGAATGTTCGTAGTCGCGGTTAGAACGCCGTACCAAGTATTGTCACTGCGGGGAGGACGTCGTGCTGCCGCTGGAAGAGGCACGTCGGTAAGCGCCGGTAGTGGATGGGTTAGGTCTGTTGGTCGGGTTCTCATCGGGGGCAACTTGGCGCGATGCTGGAGATTGTTTGTGGTGGATGGTGATACGTGAAATATAGCGAGGGGGCGGAAATAAGATTTTAACATTACTAGTGTAGAGATCTGATTGTGAGTACGGAGTACGTAGGGACCCGTCTATCGATAGGAAGAACCGGTCACGGTTTCTCCTACTTCATTTCATGGTCACAAAATTGAATATAGCATCATGCCCATCGTCGAGTTTGAAGATTATTCAAGGCGTGATCGTCGGTACGGAGTAAATCTCCATCCAAGAAGTCTCCTCCCTCAAACTCACCCATTGTTGACAACTGGGCTACCTCCGTATAAAATTTCACATCCTCAAGCCCACCTCGTCTCATTGGACCTCGAGCACAAGCCTCGTCTCCAGTCACCGGCAGATCTTTCCTTGCTATCCAACGTCTCTGCGGTACAACGTCCGAGCACAAAACGTATCACATCGTCCCCCCAATGAGATGATTAAATGTCATCACTTTATTTGGAGACGCAGGTGGGGAACACAGAATGTGACAATGCAAGTGCGCTTCGTCCCGATATCCTTGTCGAATGTAGTGTGTTGAGATTATCCGAGGGGGTTTGTATTCAGCCTCTTGTTTGGATGGAGTGGTGTATGGTCGGATGAGGTAGGTTCCGTTTCGAAATTCGAAATTAGGAATTGGGATGAGATGATGTTGTGGAAGTCTAGTTGCAATTTCAAGTTCGTGATGTTGTGCTCTATGGGTTTCTATTCTTGACGTGATTCATCATGACAATCTTTTTGGGGTATTGGCATTGATTGCTTCCCCTTTTTCTCCCAATAAAGTAGATGGCTTGTGTATGTGACGGATCTAGAAAGTCCCGGTGCTATACAAGAGATAGAAATAAGCTGTGCTATTCTTATTTCTAAGGGAAAATGAAAAACATGATCAAAAGCCCCGTGCAATCCAATTCAGGTCACAGGTCCTCCTTATCACTCCTTTCCCATACATCTATCGATAAATTTCACCTATCGAGAGATCCCTTTCGTCCCCCGATAATAGACAATCTCCCAATCCATTTAAAGTGGACGTATAAAAACATCGTGGTATTGCCAAGCACCATCCCTCGAGATCACTCCGAAGAAGTCAGGAGACGCTGCTCTTCTACCTGCATACTCTTGACACGAAGCCTCACCCAATTTAGGTATCCCCATGGTCATATCTCATCTACTCTCCTCAGATACAGGTAGAATGTAAGCTTTGCTTGAAGCTCATCTAAAAGTAGTTCGCGGATAGGGAATTTCAAGCTCTCGATATCGTTCACAGATAGTACCAAGAGCCAGACTTGAAGTTCATTCCTAGCGGCTCGATGGTGATCTATCACTACCAGGTATGGATGACCCCCATTTGACAGAATTATCCCGAAAGCGAACCAATCTTCTCCGTGGCATCATGCAATTGAGTCTTGATATATGGTGGCGATACAAAGGTTACTCGTATAACCGATTTGACATTGACATGAAGTAAATAAACCCTTGCTTAGGGATGTGCAAGCTATTTCTAGCGTGAAGAGTTGAGCCATTCTCAACCGAGCTTCAAACCTGTTAAATATTAAAGGCAATGGAGTCATGATAACACAAATAAACCCCAGCAAGGAGTTTCCCAATCCCAATCCCAAAGTTGTATCCATGGGTGGTCCAGCCAACGGGAGTATGGCCCACACAACACTCCTCAGCACAACATTCGCAGCAATCGCCGAGGCCGCATACATGGGGTAATTACCGACAAGGTATTTAAGTAGTGATAGCCAGGAAAAGCCCCGTGGTATGAGCGATATTATAATAGACTCCACGTGAGCACGGTGGAACGAGCTCCAACGGTACCAAAATAGAGTAATGGGAAGGAACACTCCGAAGTAATTACCTATTGTGAAGCGCATCTCGGGTTTGAAGACGCCGTCATTGGCCTTTGAAAGTTCAATAACAACCTTGTCTGAGAACAAGGTGATAACTAACCACCAAGGACATTACCTAGGCTAAGGGCGAGGTATACAACCCCTAGCTGGTTGGAGTCAATTCCGTACGTTGCCTCGAATACACCTCGGATTGTCGCATAGAGTAACTAGACGACTCCAAACACGAAGGCGATATATAGAGAAAGGAAAAACATAATTAAGAAAAAGACTAGCATCTTGTAGGGCCTAATCAAGCCGGTAAGGATAATCTGAGTTGTGTTCCGTTTGTCAGAATCATCACAGCAACTCTTTAGGCTAGTCTAGCTAAGCATTTTCTGGAGGAGGACCGGTTTTCACTGGATGAGAGCCTTGTGACATGATTCCTTGGGTAGAATGGGAATGAGCGCTGTGACCGGTGTAGCAGCGGCGAGCACTATCAGAGGTCGAAACGCCAGCCGATAGACTAAGTCGTAGAGTAGATGACTAATGATAAGGTTAGGGTCTATTGAGAAGTTAGGCAGCACGACATGGCGATGGGGCACATTGAAGACTCACCTAGTAAGGGCCCGACGTTCCACATTCATATAGCGAAACCACGTTGATCGGGTCCGAACAGATCACCGATGATGCTTCCCCCTGAAGTCCAAACAGATTTATTTTTAGTTAGTTACCTGGATAACATGGCTGTAGTACACTTACCAAGTAGGCAGCACCGCCGACACCGCTGAAGAAGCGGCACACAATGAGCCGTCTCTATATTGCAAGCTATTCACCTCAAAGCCAGTATTTAAATACTGGTATATGCGTGAACCAAACGCTTCGGTGGAGGTCGCATATACTGGTATTTAAATACTGGCTATAGATACTGAGTATTTGAATGAACCAAACGGGCCCTGAGAACATTCTCATGGGCATCGATGATGAGAACGTACTCACGGGGTTTGAAGAGGCGGAAGTCCGTGATCCAAGTCCATGTAAGGTCGATGGAGATCGCGTTATCTATACTTCTCGCCAAATGCGCGTAAGGGAAGTAAGTGCTGGTCGTCCAGTACTATGCGACTTTGGTGAGGCTCGAATTGGCGATGGAAAATCCGCCGAGGATATCCAGCCATTTCTGTACCGCGCACCAGAGGTCATATTGCGAAAGTCATGGGATAAAAAGGTGGATATTTGGAATCTGGGAGTATTGGTAAGTATTATTTTACGTCTCTTATTTCGACATCCATTTTCACTACCCTTGTGATAAAATCATTAATTCGGTTTAGATCTGGGATCTTTCTTAGAGCAAACACCTATTCGATGCTCGAGATGCCAATAATGAAACTACGAACACATGTCATACAGTTGCCTCAATATCTTTTCTGTACGTTCTAACTCTTTTATATGTTCGGCCATTGACGTAAGAATTCAGGTATTCGGTCCGTACCCTGGATTTCGAATCTCTTATAATGTCCGTGAAAATCGACCGGCGCATTCCCAAGTAGGTTTTCAGAAGAAAGGGGTTGAGAAAACAGCGTGGACGCCGCTACTCGAGTACCCATTTTGCAGGGGGACTATAATTCCTGACCGCAATGCCTCCGTACCTCCATATGTTTGTTGGTATGGTTGAAAAAGATCGAATCCGAGAAATAGAGAGCTTGTCTGTCTTGTGTCTATGAGGGAGTCCCCCAAGTAGCGGTTCACCTAGGCGAAAACATTAAGGCGCAGGAAAGTGTGGCTTACAACGTACAGGGGGATTAAATGTAGAATGATGCCATAAGATTTAACCAATGGGAGGCAAAAAGAGTCACCAACAGTGGGTGACAGAATTGAGTGTGCTTATGTCAGCCCTACCAAATTAAAATATCGTGATTTTTAGATAATATAAACAACCAAATACAATCAATAACTATGGCACCACCAACGCGTCAAAATCCACTGCGAGCATCTCCAATTGAACGCCTGAACCGTGCGAATGCAACACCACGTCGTCGCTCCAAATTCATAGACTTACTAGCGCGGCAGGGCCATCGCCGTCCAATAAATCATATTTCATATAAATGCGGCATTAGTTACAGCTGTGGCCGCAAATGGAGAGCAGAATACAAGGCATTAGGAGAGGAGGCAAAGCATATGCCTAGGAAGAGATCCACAGTACTTGGACGCAAGTCTCGAGTGACAAAAGAGCTTTGCAAGAGCTTAGTTGCAACGACGAATCCTGTACGAAAACAGCCACTCGTCACACAGATTAGCTATCACAATATACCTATTGGAAAGCGCCAATTGCAACGGAAAATTAAAGAGCATACAAAGGGCGGCGGACGGTATCTTTACGCGTTTATTAAGAAGGTTATATCGCGCGCAAATCGTGATGCGCGTATAGCATTTGGAGAAAGGCATATCTACGACGCTCTCTTTGGATTTTTCGATCACGTTATATATACAGATGAAGCGCATATAGATCCGACATCACAATCACAAGGGCGTGTTCTAAGGGAGTAAGGAACACGCGATTTGCCTGAGAATATTGAATAGCGCCCTCCCTTAAAAGGCGTACGGTTTCATATAGCTACGTGGATCTCCTGGCACGGCAAAGCAGAACGACTGATCTTCTATAACGACGAGAACGACGGCCAAGATGGCGAAGAAGATGTCCCCTACCCTCAGCACCCTCGCCGTCGTCCAAAGACTGAGAGTGAAGAAGAATACAAGGAAAGAGTGAGGCTTTGGGAGGCTAGCAAGCCACACAAGGTAGAAAAGCAAGTGAAGGGCAATGCAATGACACAGAAATATTACGTTGAACACCTTCTGCCAGTCTATTGCGCTACCGTTGAATCTATACGCCAGATTGATAGAAAACCGTGGCTTTTACAAGAGGATGGTGACCCTTCTCACGGTATACGTAAAGAAGGCCTTGCACAAGAGTATAAAAAGGCTAGGAATATCACTAACTTGTCTCACCCTGCCCAGAGCCCTGATTTAAACCCTATTGAAGGCATTTGGGCTATTCTAAAGCAGCGTATACGCAAAAAAATCTTTGATTCAGAGGAAGAAATGAGGGAGGCTTTACAAGACGAATGGGCTAAAATCACAATGGATGAGATTAGGCATCGTATAGCAGACCTTCCTAGAAGATGCGCTGAGCTTGTGCGATCAAAAGGAGGCCCTATTCGTGGTAATAAGTGGTGATTTGGTTGTATAGTTATATATATAGTCAATAAAGTACTAGGTATAATTTTTGGTGGGGTCGGCTAAAGCACACTCAATTCTGTCACCCACTGTTGTCACCTCACTAGGTGATTAGTCAGAGCACTCGGATTTTCGTCAGTTGTTTGGACTCGACTCATTACTCGTTACGACGTACAGTTGTAGTCCTGGAGGTTATCAAAGTTGCAAGGCTACCGAAGCCGCGATTAACCCGAAGTTATACCGCAAATTTGCCGAGGTTGCTTAGGACGACGCCTGTTTACAATCTTATGGCATAAATAAGCAATCAACACGCTCTCCAAATTCACGAAAAGTCAATGAGACTACATCGACTCCATGAGGTACCGTGCAGATTCACGAATACATAGACGCTAAGCTGACTTAGGACCATAGACATACTAGTGGATTTGTTCCCCAAAATACACTAGGCGCGACGGAAACACCTAACTTCCAACATACTTCTCTAGACAATAACAGTAAACGATCGCCAGTCCCAAGGTTAGGTTGGGTCGACTTGACCGGAGACTCCGATTCTCCAGCGAATCGATTCCAACGGCTATCACCGCTGAGCGAAATCGGCGACTCGAGTTCTCTATTCTCGCACACTTCACTATCTTTCGCATTTGGTGGTGATCGGTCGGGTGCAAAAGCCACAAAATCCCCAATACCATTTGTCTTCGGTGCATCAAAACCATCAAGCCAACATAACAATATGGTGAACGAAGTTGCACCCGCGAAGCCGCAAGGCTCTCGACCCAATCCTGCCCAGGCTGCTATTCCACAGTTCGGTCGGCCAACGCTCCCTCAGTCGCCTCTACATCGAGCACCTCCCAAAGAGTCAAATATGTTCATACTACCAAAGTCTCGACCCGAGCACCATCGAGACATCGATAGTAGCAAGGGAGTACCTCTGTACCCGACTACCACAAAACAGACACTCAATCCTTTAATCGCCAGAGCTCCTTCTGCTTATCATGCTCCAATTCTTGCCCCTCAGCCATCCTCTAGTTTTTATGCCACCACGATGGCAGCCCCACAGCCCAGTTTCAGCTCATTCTCGGGTAGTTCGGGGGGCTTTTCGTCAGTCAATGGCTCGAATTATGTCGATCTTACCATGAACAACTATCGTCCTAGAGAGGATGACTACGACCCGTTCGCGTTTGTGGACCCCAAAAAGGCACAGGATGATTTGAAAGCACTTTTTGAAGGAGTTATGGAGGACGATGATGACATGCCAAGAACTAGATCTCGTAAGAAGAAGAAGGCATCCGAGGCCGCAGATACTTTGGCCGACAAATTGAGAGTCCTCGATATGGAATCTAAGGAGGAATTTGATGTGACATCCGACGATGAGGATGATGGCACGGTCGAAGGCATCAAAGTCAAGCTACTTCCACATCAAGTTGAAGGTCTTGACTGGTTGAAAGCACGAGAACTCGGCATTAGCACCAAGAAGAAGGGCAAGGCTCCCAAGGGAGGAATTCTGGCCGATGATATGGGACTGGGTAAGACGTTGCAGTCCATATCGCTCATTCTCGCGAATCCAAAGCCGACTGATCAGGATGCTATGGAGAAGCGCAAGCTCCCCTCTGGTGTTGAAAAATGTACATTGGTTGTAGCCCCACTAGCACTCATTCGACAATGGGAGGCCGAGATCAAAGATAAGGTTGAAAGCTCGCACTCTCTTCGCGTTGTTGTGCATCACGGACCTCAAAGAACCAAGCGATTTTCAGACTTGAAGAAATACGACGTGATCATCACAACTTACCAGATCTTGGTCTCCGAATTCGGCAATTCTTCTGAAGACGAGAAAGGCATCAAGGTCGGTTGTTTCGGACTACACTGGTACCGAGTTATTCTTGACGAGGCCCATACAATCAAGAACCGAAATGCGAAGGCAAGCTTGGCCTGCTGTGCTTTGAGAAGCGAGTATCGGTGGTGTTTGACGGGAACTCCAATGCAGAATAATCTTGATGAGCTCCAGAGCTTGATTAAATTCTTACGCATTCCTCCATATAATGACCTCAGAGAATTCAAGGATTCCATCGACCGTCCAATGAAGAATGGCCGAGGAGACCTCGCATTAAAACGCCTTCGGACTATCCTGCCAACATTCATGCTTCGACGTACAAAGGCGATCCTTCTGAAGGATGGGGCTTTGAATCCTGGTGGCAAACCATCCGCCCCTGGAGCAGCTAATACCACTGGATTCAAGGTCACAGAACGCAAAATTGTGAACATCGCCGCGGAGTTCTCAGAAAAAGAGCGGAGATTCTACACTCGTCTAGAAAAGCGAACCGGCGCTAGTATCGAACAAATGATGAGTGGCGAGAATGTCAACTATGCAAGCGCTCTAGTCATGCTTTTGCGTCTTAGACAAGCTTGCAATCATCCTAAACTTGTTGGTGGTAAGCTCGGCAAGGACAGCGATGCACTCGCAGCGGAGACAGGTGCTTCTCAAAAGGCAAAGATTGCTAGTCAGGAAGTCGACGAGATGGCGGACATGTTTGGCAATCTAGGTGTCGGATCCAAGAAATGTGAAGTATGTCAGTTAGAGCTCGGCAGGCAAGCTGTCGAAGATGGTGCAATCCGATGCCTGGATTGTGAGGCAGATCTAGATGGTATTGCTAATGAGCACAAATCCCGAAAGGATAAGAAAAAGAAGAAGCACAAGCACGATGGAAAGCGATCGGAGGTGTCATCAGTCCCTCGAAAACAACGAAATCGAGCTGTTATAACTGACAGTGATGATGAGGAAGTGGACTATGATGCTATAAGGGCACAATTCAAACCTCAGAAGCAACGCAACAGAGCCATTGTAACTGATAGCGATGACGAGGAAGAGGATCGGGAAGGCTCTTGGGTTGTACCTGAAGCAGACCAGGGGTCATTGACACTAGGAAAGGCTGGTGGCGTCGCGGACGAGAATGCTGAAGGCGGAGGTGAATGGCTCGACTCCGACGATGATACATTCCCTGATATCAAGGACCTGGGCACTGCTAAGCAACCGACCAAGCTTGGCAACTCTGATGAAGATTCTGATGATGCCCACTCAGATCAAGACAGTGCTTCTGAAACCGAATCAGACCCGGCATCTGAATCTGATGAAGTTGAGGACGAATTCGGGTCTAGCGAAGAAGTAGAGTTGGCGACCATCGCCACCTCGACGAAGATCACACAACTCATCAAGATCCTTG
Source organism: Amylocarpus encephaloides (assembly GCA_019669835.1). NCBI lineage: Eukaryota > Fungi > Ascomycota > Leotiomycetes > Helotiales > Amylocarpus > Amylocarpus encephaloides. Next base: position 27,660 of record MU251554.1, read on the forward strand.
GAAAAGAGATTGAAGAGCACAAATTCATTGTCTTTTCACAATTCACATCTATGTTAGATCTGATCGAACCCTTTCTCCACCAGAAAGGCTTCAAGTTCACCAGATATGACGGAAAGATGAGAAATGATCTAAGAGAAGCTAGTCTAAACAAACTCAGAAACGACAAGTCTTGCCGAATCCTACTCTGCAGTCTTAAGTGTGGATCGTTGGGACTTAATTTGACAGCTGCTACTCGAGTGGTTATCCTTGAGCCATTTTGGAATCCAGTGCGTATTCTTATGCTACCTTTTGGGTCATCGCTAACCCTTATTAGTTCGTCGAGGAGCAAGCCATTGACCGAGTACATCGTCTGACCCAAAAGATTGATGTTATCGTGTACAAGATCACCGTTGCCAACTCGGTCGAAGAACGTATTCTTGACCTCCAGGAAAAGAAGAGAGAGTTAGCAAAGCAAACAATAGAGGGAGGAAAGGGTGGTGTTGGCAAGCTTGGCATGAAGGAGATTCTATCCCTGTTCAAGCGAGATGCTGAACACTCCCACCCAGTCTCGGCAAACGCTCCTAACTTGCACGAGCGCCCAAGAATCTTGAAGGAGATGGGACCTTCTGGCTCGAATGCGGAACCTTCCGATGCTCAAGAGCGCAAGATGATACCACCGTACAAGTCAGGTACCACCAAAGAAGACAGTGTTTATGGAAGACGATGGTAGATTTGAAGCTATGAAGATATGAATCTGGATTGATGACCGGCGTCCGGTTCTTTGCAGGCGGAGTATTGAGGCGGTGTTTTATCTAGATTTCATAGGGCGGGTAGATACCATGCTTGGCAAAAAAGCACATTAACCTACACTCCTCTCATAACTCAATATGTGCGATTAAGCAACAAACAATTACAGCCTCCAGGTGGTCATAAATGTTAGGCGAGTCCAAATACTGTCGAACATTCGAGTGCTGACTAATTATCTGGTCAGGATAACTCTTTCTAGCCTCCCATTGGTTAGTCATTTTACATTTATTTCCCCCTGGACATTGTAAAGACTGAGTGATTCCTTGGACATTTCTCATTTTGTTTTTGTTTTTGTTTTTGTGAATTCGTGATTTGTCTATCTATCATGACTTCAAGGGATATTACTAATGGCTTCCAAGTACGCACAGTAGTACGTCGTAGAAGGCGATAGCCGAATTGGCAAGGGGGCTGGGGAGGCTGGGTTTAAGTGGCTTACTCCGTAGAGGTCTGGCCAAGTGACGTCGAGACACAGCAGCCCCTCGAGGTAATCGCCACTTTGCCCACGATCATAATTCTCTTTTCTTTTCTTTCCTTCTCATCAGACGAATTGGAGTTATAAGATATTTTATGTACAGCTTGGAGTAGTATTACAAGTGACTAACAGTACACTACCTGCAAGAACTGCTGCATCATTACCACCACCAACTTTACCACAACCGCAACTGCAATTCACCACACAGTTCTCTAAACCCTCAAAACTCTCCTCCCAAAAACCGAAATGCCCTTCCCTCCCGCCCCCCGCGCAATAATAGCCAAACGCCATCTCCTAGCCAAAGCAAGCTTCCTCCCAAAATCCATCACACCCTACACATCACGCTCTCTCCCAGCGACGCCATCCCGCAGCCTCACATCCACACCGCAGGCATGGTCACCAAGAAAGGGAAGCGAAGATAGAGAAAGTATCAATACAGAGCCGACGGAGTATTCGAAGAGTGGGACAGACTCGCAGGCTGCGGAACGGAAGGGCGCTTTTGATCCAGAGCGGACGAGGCCGGAGGAGGAGAAGGAGGGGGGAAATAATGTAAGTTGAAAGGAGATATGGTGTTTCGTGGCGGCGCAGCTGCTAATGTGAGATAGGCTTTAGAAGATCCATTAGAAGATCCATTAGAAGTCAGTCCTGCAAACCCAGAAGTCTCAAAACCAAGGGGTGAGACGGAAGGTGGTGCGGAAGGGAGTGGGGAAGATAATGCGAAAAGGGGCAGTGGGTTTGGGAGTCCGCAGAAGAACGGAGATGGTGAGGCGGCGAGGAAGAATTGAAAGGGCTTGACGTGATGAAATTGTTTCTGTGAACGAGTTGCATACCCAATTAGAGGGTGAGAGTTTTGCTGCGGCTTGTATAACCGCGTCGGGGAATAGGGTCCTGGGCTACGGTGTGCAGTACGTTTGTAATTCTACTCGGGTTTGCCTGTAAGATACTCATTAGTCGATGACGAGTAGCAAAGAGGAGGATTGAAAGAATAAAGAATATTTCACTATTGGCGTCTGTCTAAACGATGACTAACTTTCGATCGAGATTCTCAGTGGACATTCTAAACGTGGTAAGGAGAGTAGAACACGCACGGTTGAATCTTGAAACCTACATTTTACTGTCATCAAAGCCAAATATAGGGATTGAATTAGACTACACAAGCCAATAGCCAAACACAATTTAGTACTTAATACTTAGCAAATCATTCATTAGACCTCGTGGATCTCTCGCTCTACAAGAATATCTACACATATACTAGTCTACACTAGCGGTGCACACCTAAAGGCACCTCTAACAGTATCTCTCTTGTATTGGTCCATCTACACATATGCCAATCTGCACTAGCGGTGCACACCTAAAGGCACCTCTGACAGTATCTCTCTTGTATTGGTCCATATACACATATGCCAATCTACACTAGCGGTGCACACGTGAAGGCACCTCTGACAGCATCTCTTTTGTATTGGTCCATCTACACATCTGTTAGCAAGAACTTCCTGTGATTAGATTATAAAACACCGAGGACTTACAATATCAACAATAGCTGCGTACGTCCCAGCTACCAGGATTACAATCCCAATGATGAACACAATAGCGTTGACAATGCTCAGAAACAAATTCTCCTTTGCATACCATTTGCCCTTCTTGATGAGCATGAACCACATTGTTGCAGGGAAGTAGAAAGTGAAGCCCGAACTGAAGAGGGCAGACATGATGGACAATAAGTCCGAGAAGAAAGGAATGGCTTCAGCGATGACCCAGGCAATGATAGTGATGAAGGTAATAAGAGCTAACCATGTGATCCATCCTTTCTTGGTGTTGATGAAACGAACCACAGAGTCCCTGTAGATACGGCCGTGGATATAACGAGCGACGACGGTACAGTTGATAGAACCAGAGATGAAGATCACGGGGAGAGCGATACCAAAGGCAACCTTTGCCATAAGATAACCTGCTGAGAGAAGAGCTGGGGAGGAGACGTCTTGGCCGACGAAGGCGTAGATCAATGCTCCTGTGACGGTGTAGATGAATATCTCGATGAGACCTAGAGCCCAAATAGACTTCACGAAGTCGACCGGAGTATGCATTTCGTCCATAAAGGATAACTGGCAGACGGCGAATGAGTAGGCGAAGACGATGTTGGTGATGGCGATGAAGGCCTCGGCGAACGTTAGGCTGTCCTTTGGCCAGGCAGACCAGTTGACCTGAGAGATACCACCCGCTGAACCGCTAGCGATGACAATTGTTGAGATGATGGTGACACCGATAGCGATCATAATCGACACAAAGTCGATATATCCAAGAATAGCTACATCGGCAAAGGATGGAGGCACCGCCAGGAACAAGAGGATGATAGCTGAGACAACGCTAAAGACGAGCGAGCAGGTACCATTATCGGTAAGGTTGAGAAAAGCGATTGTGCCGGTCAAACAGTGAGAACCGACGAGGAATGTCAACTGCAACACAAACATAGCACCAATCAACTCATATCCAAATCTACCCATCATAAGACGCCCGGCATCCGCATAGTGAGCCACTCGCGGGAAAGCGAGCTTGACTTGCCCAATCACATAACTGGTGTAGATAGCCACCAATCCGAGACCGACTGTCAAAATCACACCAGCTACCATGCCGAGGGTAGCAAATGCCCCGGGAATCGAAAGAGCTCCCAGAGCAATGGCCTCCACAATAAGCACTACTGTGAGCCGTTTCCAGCCGAGACGATTGAAATGCTGATGGCCCTGGGCCTCAAGCATGGCCACATCGCCCATGAGCTCATCCTTCGGGTTCTGGGAGCCAGAGTCAACAGTTGATGTCTTACTCTGATCTTCAGTGGTAACGCTGTCGTCGTTGAAGGCGCCCATTGTGTTAAAGTGAGGGAGATGGTAATGGGGACAAGGTGGGCGCTTCCAAACTGTCGTGCGGTAGAACAACAATGTTTTACTTGAAAGAAGAAAGCAGAGATGGGAACACGAGAGGGGTGGGTGAGCAATGTTAAACTATTCTGAAAGACGTAGCTAAACGGCCCGAGCATCATACAAGACATCATCATTACCATGCTGAAGTAATCCAATAAGTGTTAAGTGGTTGAAATAGTGGAGGAGAAGTCTTGAGGGTGGATCTTTTACATCATCACTCCGAGCCATTGTGGCTCTACGAAACGATACGTTGCAACTGAGTCGGAAATTTTCAGAAAGCAGGGTTGTAAGGTGACGGAGAGTACAAATACTGAAGAGGCTTGCAGTAAAGACGCCTTTGTAAAGACAAGAAGGAATATTGTGAAGAATATATCAAATTCTAAGCAGTCAACTCAACCGAGGGTGTCAGAATTCAGTGTGCACAGGCATTGCACACTAAAATTAATAAGTTAATAAATGTAAGTATATACTTATATTACATAATACTATTACCACTTATTACCTGTAATAGGACCCCTATTTGATCTAATAAGCTCGGCGTATCTTCTAGTCATATTAGCGATACGGTGACGTATCTCCTCTAGTGTAATCTTGTCTCATTCCTCCGAGCCTCCTTTATCTCCTCCTCTAAATTAAAGACTCTACGCCGTAATCGTTACTTGATAATAGCTTAAATACCTTTAATAGGATTTAAATCAGGGCTCTAGGTAGGGTAGGTAAGATTTTAGATATCGTACGCCTCTTTATACTCCCGTGTAAGACCTCTTTTCTGTATACTAAAAGTAGGGTTCCTGTCCTCCTAAAGAAGCCACGGTTTATTATCGATCTTCTACATAGAGTTAATAGCCGAATAATATATAGGCAAGACACGCTCCACGTAGTATTTCTAGGCTATTATATTACCCTTAACCTTAACTTCTACCTTATAAGGCTTGCCTACTTCCTATTCCTATACTCTTACGTGGTATTCGGACTCGGTTTCTACTAAAATACTGTGACAGCCTAGTGTCACATGCCCTACTAGGGGACTTAAGTTACGTACATACGTGCCGAGGCTTTACCGAGAAGCTCGCAGAAAGTTGACTATAAGTCAACTACGTACGTGCCGAGGTTTTACCGATTACCGAGAAGCTCGCTTATTGTCATTTATCTTCGAGCTTTCGCTCGACCCTCTCTTTCCTCCTTAGCTTAGTTTTCTCCGAGAAATAGGACCATTTCGTAAGCCCCTCTTTTGGTGCATTCGTGAAGGACCGTGTGTAGACCGTCACAAGGACGACGGCGAGGTTTAGAGGGATAAGGAGGAGTTCGTACGGCTGTTTTCTGACACATCGATTTAGTGACTTTTGACTACCTCTTAAGTATAGAAGACAATTACTAGGACGTTCGCTTTAAGGAGCTCATATTCTAGTACTAATTCTTCTATTTACGGCTGTAAGACTTAGTAACCCCACAGTCCTTAGAAATACGACGTAATAACTTGTGTCCACTACTACGAGCTAGAGTATCGATAAACTTAGTCTTTCTTATAGTCGTGGCTTCTTTACTAGTAAGAGGTTTAGGTGACGGAGTTCGGAAAGGATTATTACACGTTAGTGGCGCTATAATAAGAGTTGAATAAGTTATTTACTTTCTAAAAATATCATAATTATTGATTTTAGTGTTGTATGGCTTGTGCGCACGGAATTCTGACACCCCTGTTGAACCAAATAGCGGAATAGTACAAATGTATTACGCCTTCTGGCAAATTTGGTGCAAAGGTCTGATTCTCTTCTATTTGCACCCCTATTTCCAGGACTTACCTGAGATAACACTTGGCCAGGAGAGTAGAAGTAGATATTATTATATTGCCAATGAAATTACTGTTCACAACTCTGCTTCGTTCCCTACGTTGGCATAATCTACGAAGCTATGGTTGAAAGCCTAAGCAATCATAAGGGGAAAAGTCACTTAGATCCCGTTCTCTATAGAGAATTTTCGAGTATTGGATAGGTACAATTTGCACAGATGAAACTTCATGGTAAGCTTAAGAGAATATCCAAAGATGCATAGAGTTCCTTTCTGCTTTGTTCTTCGGCAGGACAGAACTTTACCCAACATAGGACTACCTCCCAAGGTTCGCACAGTGCACACTCGCTCAGCAGGTACCTCCTAATTCCCGAATTCCCTGCTTCTCTTTATGTGACCTCTCCTACAGCAGCAGGATAATCTAATGAATTTTGTGCTCACTAGTACTAAGTTTGAACAGGTAGAGTGGAGATTAATGTGAAAGTAGTTAACCTAGAGATAGTCATGCAAGGAGAAGCGGTTGGTCATCCTGATAGACTAGAATTTGTCTCTTTTCAGATGAATTGTAAGTGCTGCAATGAGTGGATGCTTGTGATATGGAAGCTTATCTGCGAAGAAGATTGTAGACCTGTTTTGTCACAATATCATTAATTAACGTATATGGCTAGGAAAATCTTTCCGGAGTGCTGAAAAAACATCTTGACCTGTAGCTAGTCTACTATTCGGCTTCCAGACCTGAGGCTCTGGCGTCCTACTATAGTCTTTGACTTACATAGGACGTTAAAAGGATAAAACAAACAAACAAACAAACGTATATATCTATACTATAAATTAACCTACGGATTACGCTAATCCTTGGATTTGCCTCTGCTATCCGTATCCGTATTCGTCGTAGGTATTATATCCTTGATTATAACCGTAATCCGTAATGCGATGGATATACCTAGATGTACCTAGGGTTTCGATGCACGTTCTTATAGGTTTTGGTTATAGCTATAGTAATAGCTATGAATAATACAATTTCTAAGAATCTCTATTGTCTACAAATGGCCCTTACCCAGTCGTTTCCTCCATCGGAGAGAAGGCCACTAGTATGAGTGGCGCATTTTGATTTTCTAATTCACTAAGACTGCAAGGGAAAACTCGCCGGACCTAGAATTAGGTGAATCCTAAAATCTGTATCGTAGCTAAGATTTTGCATGGGAATACTTGTCCAGATGTTTCCTTCGCTAGCAATGATCCATCGCTATCTAAGGGACAATCAATCTGAGCTAGAGACGCTACTTTACTCGATCTATCTAATGGATGCAAAAAATGAAAGCAATTTCAAGGCAGAAAATGCCCTTGATTCGAGCACACAAGTATCCTAGGCTGGAAAAACTTACCGAACGCCAAAATTTCGATACTGTTCGCCGCTTTCTCCAAAAATGGATGCCTATTAATTAAGCCTTTCCTCGAGCTAGCTGTTCAACAAGAGAATCGGAAAGCATTCCACAAAACGCAGAAGTCTGAGCTCGAGCGAGTGATAAAGATATGCAAACCAATTTCAGACAGGATTTGACAAGATGGACTTCAACAAAGCTCAATGCGAAGAGGGACACAGAAGGAAACTTGATAGACTCGCAATCTGAAACAATGAACCTTATAATGCTAGCTTTCACTACCTGTGGGCATGCTTACGAAATCTTAAAGTCCTGAAACCAAGACCACACGCCACCTGCGCAGAACTTGCTGCCATACTATTGCTCACCTAGCGTAATCTTTTGTACTTCTTAATGGTGACTGATTCGGGATGTCAGCAAGATTCCTGACTCACACACGATCTCCCGTTCCCTTGATGGGGGTTGAATGATGAGGAAACATCTTCGAGTATTTGTGGTGCTTAACTTTATGTTGCGATTCTTACCTACTCGTAGGGAATACCGATTCTGACACAAATTTAGCATCTAGCCTTAAGAAGAAGAGGGGCTGCTTGTGTGGGGATGACAGCGACGAGGTAAACTCGTCTTGTCCTAGACGAAATGTCGAGCTTGTTCTCACACAAAGGGATTTTATTTATATCTATATTCGTATCGGCATTGCCTTGCCAAGTCTCTCAACCGAAGATGGAGTAAGTGGGGAGCAGATTTTGCTGACAAAGCAGAGTAGGAAGTGTGTGCGGCGGCAAGATTGGACCGATTGTACCTCCACTCCACTCCATCCACTCACTTTATAGTCCTTATACATTTCTCTCGACATATTGCTATAATACATCTTGCAGTAGCCAATCCATAGCACATAAAACGAAAATGGATGAATTCGCGCAAAGCCGAGAGGACGACGATCTTTTCGCAGATGAATTCGAACCCCTCCCTGAGCCCACCACAACCGTCGACGACACGAAGCCAACGCCTCATAGCCACTCTCATTCCGCAGATACAAGCAATGTAAGATCAGGAGCACCGGATGGACCAAGAGGACATAGGAACAACAGAGGCCAAGGGCAAGGTCGTGGTAGAGGCAGAGGAGGTGGGGGAGGAGGGGCAGGTCAAAATAATGGCTTAAGTCAATCGAAATATGCGCCCACACCTGAGTCGGGTTCAACTTCAGCGCCTCCCCCTACTGAAGCACCCCCTTCTGAACTTCAGGATACAACTGTTGCCGCCGAAACACAAGCAGAATCTACCCAGCCTACAACCACCGAAACTACACCCCAACCACAAATTCCCACGCAGCCAATCTCCATCCGGACACCCGCCGTCCGCGGCGACCGCTCAGCAACCGGCGGCCCAGCCCACAAGAAGTTAACCGAAGAAGAACTCACCCTAAAACTCGCTCAGATGGCAATCCTCAACGCTGAAAAGACCGAAAAGCACCGCCTGCAGGAAGCCGACCAAGCCGCATTCCAGCACCGGGAGAAGGAACTAGCGAAGGAGCGACGCGAGAAGCAGGTTGTGGAGAAGAAGAACTCGCGGCAGATGGAGATGGAGAGAGCGAAGAATCGACAGCGGAAGATCAACGCGCAGGGTGGGAGGGAGTGGGATAGCGAGAAGGTGGAGAGTGATATAGTGGATGGGAGGGGACGGGGGAGAAGTAGTGGGTATGTGAGAGGTGGACATGGTGGTGTGATTCGGGGGAATGGGTTGGCGGGGAGCAAGTTCGCGGAGGAGGGCGATGGTTCGCCTGGAGAGGGGGATGGGAATTCGAGGGGACATGGTGGATTTGAGATTCGAGGTAGTGGGAGAGGTGGAAGGGGGGCCCGTGGTGGGAATAGAAGTGCGCCAATAACGAAACCGGCTGGCGATTGGTATGGTTCTGATGAGATCTTTCCATCCTTACCAACTCCAACCTCAAAACCGGACAAGCCAGACTCGAAGACTGAGGTGGCTGTCAAGTCACCAACATTAGATCAGCCGGCCGGGGAATGGGCAGAGGAAATGGCAACACCAGTTGAAGAGAAGCATGGATTGTAGGGCATCACAAAATGGCATTGCCGGCGTTAGGATCACAGGATATCAAACATCTCATCCAAGGATGAGATAACCATTGTAGATTAAATAAGCGTCATTTTCAATCACTTTATTGACCACTCCATTATCTACTTCCTTTCGTAAAACTTCGCCCCCTCACGTCGGATCCATCAAGTCTCCTATTTACACATCAGTGCCCAACTCTAGCAAAATAGCATCTATGATACCCCTCAAGATGAATGTAACGAGAGGATTCAGATGATCCTATCCTGGCAGACGGTCATGATCTCATGAGTGGTATCGTAAATCAAAACGGCGAAAATGAAAACGAGAGAAGCCGGCCAACAGAACCCCAGTGCCAAATTGACCCAACTTGTATGTATCTCTGTTGGCATTAAATCATGCCTCGAAGCATGAATTTCTCCAACAAATACAGATGATAGGGCGAAGGCACTCATGGTAAGAATATTATATTGCCATTCAAAACCGCCTGAAATACCTCAAGCTTGCCCTTTAGCTTCATGTTCATGCAACCGCTGAGCTAGGACCACGCTCAAATGTGTCAGGTCGATTTGGGCTTTGTCGTCGTTTTCTAGAATATTGCGAATACGTTCCCACTCCAAAGGTCGCATCTGGTGTGCTTGAGGTACCAAGAACGCGACGGTTGGAGCACCGAAAAACGGGCCTAATATCTGCCTCGCCTGTTCTTCTCCTTCACGTTGCTTTGCAGCCATATCTCCGTCTGCTGGTGGAACAAATTGAGCGTTTTGTGGCATTGGTGGTGTGTTGAATTGAGCATTCTGAGCGTTAATGGGTGACATTGCCGGTGGTGCGCCACTGATAGACATTGCACGTGCCGAGTGTGACATAGGGGTTTGAATCGAAGGACTCTGGGCTTCGTTAGAGATGTCGGCTGAGCGCAGTGGATCTGTCGGAACATCTGGTCGGATGACAAGAGTCACCAACAGCATGTTCTCCCCTCGCTGCTCAGGAACCTTGTGACCCTCCAAGTTTATGACGAAGTCTGGAAGACGAGCAGGGCTCTTGGATACCGGGACTAGGTATGTATCACGGATATTGGCGACGCCTTTGTTAGCCAAAACACCAAACCTTTTCTTGGAGAAGAAGTAGTCGAACAATGCTTCAGAAGTCTCAGAGCCAGACGCCCCTTGAACAGGTGTGATGGCGATAACAACCACATCTGTTGGTAGACTATACCGAAGACTACACAGGTACTCGTTGGCCTTCTCCCGGTCGATACGTCCAGCAACCTTCAATTCCTTGGCGATAACATCTGCCCACGGTTGCTTCAAGCTAATATCTGCACCAGCTACATGTTTTGCAGTTGCGGGGAATTTAGCAACAGAATCCATCGCGACATTGCCACGCCAAACAATTTCTGGATCGGAATCGTATTCGGCGGGGGAATATGGCGGTGATTGATCCCCCTCGTCATCTTGCAAAAGTTTGTCAATCTCAGGGTCGACACCTGGCCCATTGACTGGCGGCGCAACATTGCTAGATTGTCTCCTAACATGGTGTTGTATATTGACGGGTGATTGAACGCTTGAGAAAACCTTATTAATGTTAAATTTAGTAGTGGATGCCTTCCTCATCGGAGGCTGACTTGAATTCGTGTCAACAACCAAAGGTTGCTTTGGTGTGGACGTGGGTCGAATTGCGTCACGAGACTGATAATTGCCAATGTCTGCTGGTAATTCAACCATGTCGTTCTCACTGCCTGGCGAATTATCTCTTGATCGGGTAGCCAAGTCTGCATTCGGGTCAAGCATGGCTCGACGGCGAGCAGCTGTATGAGGCATGCTTTCCTGGGGAAGGTCGTTATCGGTCTCGACGATTTCATCTCCTTTATGTGTTCTTCGCACCCGCGGTGCATTGTCCTCTTGGATCATGATTGACTGCTTATCTGCAGCTGCTTTGATTTCCGCAGTCTTGAGCTTTAATTCCTTGGAAGCCATGTCATCCGAGGACATTGTTGCTAACGTGTTTGGCGTTAAAGTTCGGGTGAGCAGACTATTTACAAGCTCTTGATTTAGCTTCAGATTCATAGTGACAAGCCGGAACTGTCTGCTGTACGAATCCTTGTCAGGATGAGCTGTGTTGATGGCATCTTCCACCTGTATTGCCAGACGCTCACTCTTAGACTCGACAGTATCACCCATAGTCAGCGAGTAAACGATATTTTGAACCGCAGTTTTGACTATAGGTTGTAATTTGTCTTTGATCGCTTTAGCAAACTTTTGTCTGGAACTCTCGATGTCAAGGACCTTGGCCGGGAGATCTGATGGCGGGGACTTTTGTTGCGATGTGGTGTGAGCAGCTGAGACCTTTCTAACCTTGGTTTGGGGTTCCTGCTCACTTGTTAGAATAGATTGACACACATCTGGATGGCGAATACTTACTGCTTTAATAGCATCCTTCTCTTGGGACTCATCCCTCGTCTTTCTTTTAGTACTTCCTGACCTGGCGACTGGTGTCTTCTTCTCCACTGACGCAGGAGCAGTGACAGGCACAGAAGGAGACTTTCCCTTGCCGTTCGTCGCATGGCTAAGCTCGGATCCATCACTGATCCGCTTGCCAGCCTTTCCTTTCTTTCCTCCCTTTTTCTTTGCGGCTTCCTTAGCTGCCTCTTCTAGGGCTATCTCTGCCTCGGCCTGCATTCTCCTCTCTTCCCAGATTTTCTTGCCCTTCTTCTTGCCATCGAGCAAAGCCTTATGAGGAGGAAAGCTTGGGTCGTGTTGTTCACACAAGTAGTTTTTCGGGGCGTCTTCCTCAAAGCGGCTGACTCCTACGCAAATATTGTGTTGCCAAACATCGCACTCATCGCACGCGATCCATGGCTCCCCCTCATCATCACCTTGTTCCACGGCACCACAAACACACCTGATGATTTCTACGTCCTCAGCTGCCTCGGCCTTCTTTGGAGCTTTCTTCGTGGCTTTCTTCTTCGGTGACTCGATAGGTTGGTCGAGGATATCTAAACTCTTGGTGTGTTGTCCCTTGGTCGCGCGGACCGATCTTCGAGGTTCATCTGTTGTCAATATCATTAGCTCAGTCCTCGAGGCGCGCAACACACCAGGCGCATCGTCCCAGGATGGCGATGCGCCGTGATGAGAAGGTATATTTACTTACCAGCCATGATAGGTAAACGGCGCTATTCAATGGAGCGTCACGGATCGAGGGATGGCCGTAGATTTACAAGGGAGGGGGAGAGTTGCGTCGAGTTGATTTCAAATATAAAGGTACGAGCGATGCCCTCTTCACGCGATCACACGTGGAGTGGCTCTACAACCACGCTATAGTGCAGCAGCACACGATAAAGAGAAGATAGTGAAGCCAATCTCGCGAACGTGTACAAGACAGATTCGTGGCGATCCCTTCTTGTATCCTAGGCGCGCCTGTGTTGATTTTCTGGCGTCCCCTCCAAGAATCGCGTGTCTGTTGCCGAGCTCCGATCTGGCCTAGCAAAAGGTGAAGGTCTCGCGACAAGTATGTCGCAATGCACTCGCGACAGCAAAGGCGCGATGTTGATGCGCGATTAGTATGCGATTGTCGATGTGGCTGAGGATTGGTGATGGTGGATGTGGTTGGAGAGTAATAAGAAGTGGAAGGCTTCGAAGTCGAATCGGCAATAAAGTCTGGCTACCGCGGGGAGGTCACGTGTAGTTTGTATTTAGTCAGCTTTCTGAAGCGAGGGAGCTTGGAACCTCGAGATATTTTCAATAATCTTCAAACAAGCTGGTCTTTAAACAACCACTCCTTCACATTCACTTCCATTGCTTTAATAACGCCATTCTGTTCTAAACACGCTCGATATTCCCTCTCTAATGGTCACAAACCTCCAAATATGTCAGACGTCCGATCTCTCCTTAAAAATGAGCGCGCATCCCGCCGAATCCAACACAAATACGCGTCTTACACCCCAACCGGCAGCCTCCTCTGCGTAGTCTGCCACCTCCAATTAAAGTCTGAATCACTATGGGATAGCCATCTCCGATCCGCAGGCCACTTAATGCATGTTCAAAAGGCCCAAGAAGCTCACGAAGCACAAGAATCCGAATCCCAAGAACCACAGCCTGAAGCTCACCCAGTCGCCGAGAACAACAACAAGAAGAAGCGGAAAGCAGACAGCGAGGGCGAAGACGCCATCCACAAGCGTACACGTGGGGCAAACGGTCTACCAGAAGATTTCTTCGACCATGGCGGGAAACCCCTAGATCTCTCGAGCTCGAATCCACTGAATGAGATCCGTATACCTTCACGCCCAGCCACGCCTCTCAAGCTCTCCCCTTCAGACCCGATGGTGCCTGCGATTCCTAAGATAGCCCAGACAGTTGATGAAAGCGAATGGGCAGCTTTCGAGGCCGATATAGCAGCTGCGGAAGTGTCAGAAGTTGATGCCGTGGTGATTTCTGCGAAACCTATGACAACCGCAGAACTCGCAGCGCAGAGTGTAAAAGACTCGAATCGGCAGCGGAAGGAGAAAGCCGAGGCGGAAATAGAGGGTGATAAGGAGGACGCGGCTCGGAAGATGGAGGATGAGTTAGAGGAGATGGAGGGCCTCGAGGAAAGAGTCAGAAAGTTGAGGGAAAGAAGGGAGGCGTTAAGAAAGAAGGAAAGCATGATCTCAATACCCAAGACCGAGGACGTGAAGATGGACACCGAAGAGGAGGATGAGGATGATGATGAGGAAGACGACGACGATTGGGACGGTTTTAGGATGAAAGGCTGAGCCTTTTAATTTCGTGCGTTCTTGTGTTGTATATATACCCCCTTTCGCACATATGGACGGGACGGCCAACTCTCTATCAAGAGAGTGCTGCATTCAACGATTGTCCAACAATTGACCCTTCTCCGTTGCCTCCCCTTGAATTCCGCCCGCCAGCCATCCAGATTGACCATCGAACCAAACGCCAGGCACAAAGGCCTGCTACAACCTCAAACTCCACACAAACACCCAATCCCTCTTCAAAATCAAACTCGACTCCAGAGAACTCCTAGTCCACCCTCCCAACCCCTTTCCCCTAATTTTCCGCCCTCAAGCCCAAAGCGAGCCTCCAATTCTCGTCCCGTAAACAAAACACAGGGCGACTTCGAAACCGGCAATTTAAACAAGAATCTAAAAGTGGGGCCTCCCCCCCCCTCCTTTTTTTACCCACAGGGCTGTACCCGTACAGCGGCCCGAACCCCCGTACCGGGATTTTACACCAACACCTCCACCATTGCCACCCACTTTTGGGGCCTCCCCTTGGAGGAGGCGGGGGTCTTCGTATTCGAGATATACAACGCGGATTTATTGTCCGTCGGTTTCTTTCTATGTAAGGTGGTTGGTTATATATAGTTCTTCCGGGGTCAAGGTCTCACGCGGCGACAACACAGGGAGGTACGGTATAGCATAGCTAGCGGTGCAAATCCGAGGCGAGGTTCAGTCGAGCTAACTATAACCGTTATGGAATCACCAATTGCTTTCTGGTGGGGTCGAGCTTTTGTTATAGTTTTGTAGCATATCGCAGTACCCCAAGGAGGGGTGGGGGAGAGGGATTCTGGAGATAATTTGATGGCCGTGGATTAAATGGTATGTGTGTGTTTGTAAACCAGGGACGGCAAGGGTGGGTTGTCAACTATTCGATGCGGTGACATCTCGCGGCAAGGAGAAGTTGACACTTGTACTGTAGGATGGGAGAATATAAACCCTTCTCCTATCCCCCCTCGGAGATTTAGCTTCTTCCGCGAGCCCTTGGAGACAATCGAATGGATGGATTGCCCGAGAACATCTAGGAGAAACGAGGAGCCGTGGTGTACGTAGAGCTTCGACGTCGGGTCATATATACATCGCAGAAAAGCTCCACGCCTTCCAACAAGACAGGAAATGCCCCCAGCTAAATGAGAAGGTCAAGCCTGCCTGAAGCCCCAGGGCCATGCTTCTCCAACCGCCCTAGATCTCGAATTTCCCATCCTGCCACCAACAGAAGAATGCCCACAATGATCTTCCAAAATAGAAAACTCCGTCCGGATTCCAAAAAAAACCATGCTCCGGCATAGATGCACATGCGAGACTCCACCTCCCCTTCCCGCCATAAGCTCCAAGGAGAAACAAGAGGTACCGCCTCCCAAAAAGGGTTCCACAAAGCGTCGGCTCAACGCCCACGAACAGCAAACGAACGTGAAGAGGTGAACGCCCCGAGATACCTCAGAAAAACCAATCGCAATCACCCACGGACAACCTCCAGCTGGCCCTCCAGCTTCCCCCATTGTGGCAGTTCGATGTCAGTGGCCGCTTTCTTTACCGCTGCACTGACAACGTTGATCTCCAGACTGGGCACCAAGCCGCTTGCGACTTCAGTGTCGTCGAGGTATGAGAGCTTGTATCTGAGGTTTGCCTTCAGGTACGGCTCGACATCTGCAACGTCCAGGCTCTTGATCTTATTTTCCGCCAGGGCGTTGCCCAAGGCATCGGTAAGAGGTACCGTTCCGGTGACAGCATCGTCTGTGCAATTGCAGAAGGTCTGCGTTGCGAGGGTAGAGAAAGTCTTGTCGAAGATGGAGTGTGTTCCCACAAGATTCGGCTCGAAGGACCACTTAAATGGGTCGGGATTGAAAGGACCCAGGAAGATGTGGATGAAGAAAGGGCCGCTTAGAGCATGTTTCTGAACCTGGATGTTTGCAATCCACTCACGGTAGGCGACTCCGTCGGCGGTGTTGCGAGGTATGATAGAGTCAACAGTGTCATCAAGCGCAGCCCTGTTTCCAATCCGTGCCAGTGGGCTTCCAGCAGAATTAGGACCGTAGAGTTTGTTGACTGCAAAGACTACGTTTGCAGGAATGTTGGCTCCTGTCGAGTTTGCCGTCTCGGGGTATGTGTAACCAAACGTTTTGGTATCTTGAATGCCATTCGAGTCCCAGAAATCCCCAGCAGCATTCCTGAATGGTTTCAACGGAGTGGTAGCACCGACAACTTCTCCCGTCGAGATAGTGAAAGTAGCAATCCTTGACGCTCTATCAGGAACATAACTATCGGGGTTGATGGCCTGCCATAATGCGAAGGCACGGTCCACCATAGTATGATGCAACATAAACAACGGATCAAACGCAGAGTAGTCGACAAAGTTCATGTGTCCCCCGCTACCGGTCAACCCATGAATCGAATTGTGGATGGATTCGATTGATTCGAATCCAACATTGCCTCCGCCTTGAACCAAGCCTTCGTTGCTAAAGGAGGAGTAATCATGAGAATTTGTCAACAAGTTGTACAATCTGCTCCGAAACATGGAGGCGCTGTTGTCCAATTGTTGGGCTACTAAGTTGTTCTGAGAGACGGCGTTGGCAGCCGTGCTTGTTGGATATCTTAGAGTTTGTTGCCATGTGTTAAACTAGCTCAATGGTCAGCGATGGCTCCAGCACACGCACAAAGGCAAACTGTGCTTACTGGTCGATCTGGAAGCTCCTGTGGATCCCGTGGTTGAAAGACGTAGCTGTAAAGTGGATTTGCAATCAATTGAGTTCCGGCTGGACCATCAATATCAATTCCTGGTGATCCTCCCACGCTGGACGGATATACACTTGCACCTGCACCTTGGGCAGCTGCCCAGTCCCAGTACGGTGTTCTAAAATTTGGAGCGGCAGCGACATACTGATCCTTTATAGGCCCCTCAGGATAGTAATTTGCGATTTGTTGAATCAAACCATGAAGGACTTGCTATGGAGAAATCAGAATACTTCTTTCGATTTGGTACTGGAGAAATATATTGCATACCTCATAAAGAGCAAGGTATGGTCTATGCCACGTTGGAAACAAAAGCGAACCATGAGTACAATACCCATGCTGAGCATTTGCAGGTGAACTAGCCTGAACATGGTCGAATGGTAAATATGGACGACCGTGGATGCCTATACATGATATTAGAATAGCCCCCATGCACTAACGACGATCACATACCCATGATTTGATACCATGATTGCATATCGGACTGGTCGACATTTTGTAGCATGTCTAGACCAAGTATGTAAAGTGTCCACATAGTTTTGTCCTTCTCCAATTCCCGGATCTCCAGTCTTTGTGGTGCAGATCCAGCAGGTCCACTTCCTATATGGACACCAGTGGCTGGGATGAATCCGGTTTGTCGTTTAATGAAATTGTGTCCCTCTACCCCATAATCGTAACGCTTGAAGTCTGATGCCGACGGAGCAGTGGTAGGTACCGAGTGTGTGGATTGGATTAGAAGACCTGACACGAATGTCGAGAGTATCGACCGAGTCGAGCTAGAGAAACGCATGTCGGCGGATAATTTGTTTGAGTGGCTGTCGGGTATCTAGGAGAATAACGAAAGAAGTTCTATATGACTCGTAGAACGAATGATTGTGTGACAGAGAATAAGAGATAGCTGAAGTTTTCAAGTAAGTGATACTTCGAAAATAGCCGCGTTACTACGTGTATCAGCTGCGGTAAATAGCGATGGCTCGATAACGGAGATGCAAAACGAATGTCAAGACTGGCAGATGGTGTTGATCACCAATACAACCACACAGATAGAAGAAACGCAAACAAAGAGTAGTTGCAATGAAGGTTGGGGGCACTTTATTTAACCATCAGGTGAAAGCCAAAATCAAATACGAGGTAAGAGCAAGCAGGTCTAGCCTTGCGGCCTACTCAGGCGAGATCCCTGACAAGATGTATTGTATGAGAAGAGTCGAATGAAATGAGGCTACGCAAACATAAAGCAGGGGCGGTCACCTTATTGCCTGTCTGCTGCCCCTTGCCTTCCGTGTATATTTTTATAACCCACATGATGTTGCTCCACAACAGCTACGATGAGTGTACTGCGCATAAATCCCACGAGAAGCGAGCAGCTCTACACGCCAGATAGAGTGACGTTGTAAGACATAGGATTCGTTCCGGTCAGGAAGTATGAGCTGGCCGTTGGTTGGTAGGCGAAGCTTGTAATTAGTTGCCAACCAGGAGAGAAGCAAGCCGATTGTACGAAATAGCTGAATGGGTGCCAGCAGATCAATTGCAAACTGGAGCATTATCGATAGGTTTTCCGTGTAGTTGCTTCATTTTAACCAGCTTGCAGCAAAGCTCTTGAAGCCATTCATTCTCGTGGATCTGGAGGAGACTTCCATGGCAGTGGATCAGCTAGACGCCGCACTGGCGGGGACATGCATCTCTCTGCAAACCAGTGATTCCCCATCGCCCGTTTGAGCTGACGTTGCGTGAGCGTTTGAATCTCGTTGAAGAAGGTTTGTTGGATCAGAAAGCTGATCTGCGGTGGAGATTAACCCCTTTCAGGCTGACAAGGTGGGATGAACAACCCAATGAGAACAACCAATACATAAATCAGGATTCCGATTGCCGTCCACTTCCAAATCCTTTGCCCTTATACTTCTCAGTCTGATCTGACAACCCTCAGATCTCCCGTTCCACAATCCTAAAGGCTTTCGAGTCATTGGATGAATACTGACTGGCTCCTGTACCTGAATTGTGTAACCGAACTGCCGCAAACCACTTCTAATTTTGAGCGTCATGCCATTAAGAGGAGATTGGAGATGTAATGTATATATGCCTCACGCTGTCGCCGACTCGACTACGATGAGAGTTGATCGATTCATGTGCTGTGCGTGAGAGAGGAATGGTCTGGAGGGTTTGGTTGGAGGTGAAGATGGTGTTGAGTCAAGAAGAGGCATGCATTGTTGGACAAGGCGAAGTCGCTAGACTTCGGACTTCGAACTTGAGAGATGATATCTCGAGGAAAGTTCACCGCCCGTTGGTTCATCCACGGGGTTGTCCGCCTCGCAAATGACAAAGGTTCTCTGCTCGTATCTGCCCCCGGATCATCAATTCCCCGCCTAACCTTAAATCAGATTCCAACCAGCAACTCAGTCGAGGGCTATGCTGTCTGAACTCTCGCCGCGTACGAAAATACCGGGAATGGTGCCCAATGTGCTAGGATCAGAGGATTCTCTCATGAGCGTCACCTATGTTCCTTCCGTATCGTCTCACATTATTATCGCTCGTCAGCCGACGTCCAACAAATACTCTACTTTTCGTCCACCCGTCAAGCAAATACGCCATCCGTGTAAATGCTCGCACCAATTCCCAAAACGCCTTTTTCGTACCCTAACCAGAGAATTGTGGCACTCAAGGCCCAACATTGTATTTCATCTTGATGCCCATGGCCGCCAACTCAACATCCAAATATTTCAACACTCCGGGGACCGTCACCACAGTAGTATCATCGCCACCAATGTATTTCTGGCCCTTGGAATCTTCCCAGACTTCAGATCCACGTGACCGCCCATCGACCAGTTGAGCGCATTTTCGACAGCGTACTACACCAGTTCCTTCACGTCGGGTGGCTAAAGCCGAGACAGTAGGTTGTACGGACAAGAACGTGCCACACTCTTTGCAGATCCAAGAGCGTTGAAAATCGGAACAATTGAGCAGACGGTCTTGCAGAAGGAACGCGGTACCGTGAGCGAGCAAGGAATCACGCTCCATCTCACCGACACGAATACCACCGCCCTTCTTCCTTCCCTTGATTGGTTGTCCCGTGAGTTGTGTTACGGGTCCAGTCGTTCTCACTTGGAACTTATCGTTAACCATGTGACGAAGGCGCTGGTAGTAAACGACTCCAATGTAGATGTCTGCGTGAAGCTCCTCGCCAGTAATCCCGGAATACATGGGCTCATTGCCGTGATAATTGTAACCAGCCTTCATAAGCTGATGCCCGAAATAGTCCCCGGCCATATTTTCCTCGTCGAATCGGAACGGGGTAGAATCCTGCGCAAGTCCATGAAGTGCTCCTGCTTTCCCCGCCAACGACTCGACGAACATACCGATTGTCATACGTGACGGGAAAGCATGAGGATTGATGATGGTATCCGGTACAATTCCCGATTCCGTAAAGGGCATATCGATCGTGGGCCACTTCTGAGAACACACACCTTTCTGTCCATGACGAGAGGAAAATTTATCACCCACCACCGGGGATCGAGGTACGCGGAATTTAATGGACATCACTCGGAGAGGGTCCGTTCCATTCTCGCTTCCAATCAAACGGACCTCTTCCACGAATGCAAGCTCGGTTTCCTTGTACTTTTCGTAGTGAGTTACACGATCTTTGTTGACGAGGTTGCCATGTCCATCATCCGAGACAGTGTGCCAAGCAGCTATGATACTGCCTTGGTTGATCAATCGACCAATGTGAGGCAACCCATCGTCGTCCAATTCTGCCTTTAGCTCGGCTTTGATCTCCGAGCTCGGGGCAAAACCGAACAGCTTCTTCACCCCTAGAGACGATCGGGATTTCTGCTGCCCTTCCTCCAGGTCGATTTTCTTGACTTTGTAGATGGTTCCATGTCCAAATCCTCGCTCGTGTGCTGACTTGTTGATTATCATAGCATCGTCCATGTCATATCCAGTATATGAGATGACCGCAACCACTGAGTTCATACCATTTGGAAAGTTATCAAAGCCATACTCATTGTGCAGCGGCGCTCTGACGATTGGAGTCTGTCCTGTTTGTAACCTGTACGACTTGTTGTCACTCCTGTATCGAGACGCAGTACCGGCAGTTCCCATGGATTGCTTCCCCATCTGGCATTGGTACATATTGCGTGGGGATTGGTTGTGGTCGGAGAATGGTGTCATGTTTGCCAAAATCGACAGGATATTTGTCGGGTCGAACTCGACATGTGTTGATTCTCCGGATATGATTTCTGGTTCGGTAACCGCAATAGACATGAAAGGCTGTTCTAATGGTCCAACGTAATCCTCCTTGTCGAGTGGAAGGTATTTCACAGGTCGAATGAAACGTGCTGGTCCTGATGACATGTAGATACCTGGGTACTGACCACCGCGCGAATTTGGAACAAAGCCAATTTCCAACTCTTTGGGAATGTGGTGGGTTCCTTCGACCTTCCAAAAGCGCAGTGTGTCGGCAATTTGCAAAGCTTGCCTAGGAGTGCACCAGCCCAGTATCTTTCCGTCCAACTGAATGACAACGCTTTCATCAGTGGCAGATGAATTTGACGCGACGGCTCCGAGGTTGGCAACTAGCCGTGGAACAGAGGAAACATCAAGAGGCGAGATTTGAATCATGCACTTATGCGACAGATGATTGAGTAGGCCACAGGGACTTCCATCGGGTGTGTGAACGGGACACATAAATCCCCAGCTTTCTGGCAGCAGCTTTCTGACTGTCGTGGTTTTCATCTGGGCGAAGAACGCACCTCTGTGTACCATACGGAAATGGCTGATAAATCGCAAGAAGTTGATCTTCTCTGCCACTACTGTGAATCCAGAGACTTGCTGCAGGTCCAGGCCGGTGGGACTGACCAGATTTCCAGTGGACATAAAGTAGTCCAGCTTAACCCCGACATTTAAGTTGGCTTTTGAGAATATCTTGACGGGAAAAGCCTTCTCAAATTCGCGCGTCTTGAAGTTTTCCTCGGGACTCCGCCTCAGATGCATGTTAACAGCGTCTCGAAGTCCCGTTGACACGAGATCATCCAAAGACTCCTTGATGATCATCCCATAGAGAAATCCACCCAGGAGAAGCTCCTGATTTTGGAGGGCATCAGGATTATCTTCCGCGCACTCTCCAGACACCAAGGCGTACAACTTCCTTATCTGGAATAGAATCATCTTGAACTTGTCGCTGTCCTGGGCTTCGGAGACGTCGACAGATCCGAGATGAACAAGCACGATCTTCCTCAGAAATTCAGTCCCACAGTCATAATTAGATGTAGTTTCTGACAAGCCAAGAACGGGTCTGAATTTCTCTCCGAGATATGCCCGGGTCTGACTTTTCGAGTAAAGGCCATATGCTTTGTACGTTCGAAGTAGAAGTTCGGCTCGATCAAAAAAGAACTCCTTTCTCAACGATCCAGTTTGATTTCGTCCCACAATCCCATCAAAGATTTCCCGATCGTTTGTCTCGACCAAGGCTTTCAATATCATCATCACAGGGACAAGATATTCCGCCTTCCTCCAGGAGAACCGGAAGATGACATTGCCATCGTTGAGGTAATGGAGCACGTTAGTCTGCGACGTCTCGTCTGGCCGTACACATCTGGTAATGATCCCGTATTTTGTGTATGTTGGCCCCCTGCCTCCGAACGATGGTCGTACGATCGCCATCGGGAAGTTTCTCTTGTTTAGAATGAGCATTCGGATGATTTTCTCATTTCCATTGACGACGAAATAACCACCCAATTCTTCGGATTCTTCCTTCCGTTGCACGAGCTGAGCAGGTGAATTGCCCTGTAGATGGCACAATTTTGACTAGATGCTCATTAGCATCCACCCAGAACCGCCACTACCACCGAACTTACCATAAGCATGATCGGCAGCTGGCCCAGATCCTTGATTATCTCATGTGCATCTCCATTGTTGACCGTGTATTCGAACCTCGCACTCATCTTTCCACGGTACGAGACATGTCGCTCCCGGCATTCTGAGGGCAGAATAGTTCGATTCTTCGTGAACTTATTCGCGTCGGACAATTGCGGCTTGTTGACCATAACTTCTTTCACCCGGATTGACAGCTTGTTCCTGCTCCGGTACGGTGCATCCTGAGCTCCATCGAGGTATACCTTCGTCCCAATATCTCGGAGACATCGAGCGATCAGTCCGTCCTCGTCGAAGAGCGCATTGAACGACTCGATGTGAGGGGCCACTGCGGCTTGCAGTGCAGGATATGCGGTATGGTCTCTGGGTGGATTGCGGAAGAGGTTTTCTCGACGAACAGTGTCAAATTCATGCGACCACTTGGTGTCGGTTGGTGCAAGTCGCGAGGTTGGGGACGGTCTGGCGGGAGGCATCTTGAGCCTGGAGCTGCGAATACTTGTTAGCATTTCCTTCTCGGGAGGTGCATGGGGACATGGATCGGGTGTATGATGTACTTACGACGACAGCTTCCGTGCCCTTTGGGAAATTGAGTTGGGCAGGAGGGAGAGAAGGGCTTCAAGCTTGGAAACGTGCGGTTGTGATGCGCGACAAGAAAATTGGAATTTCTCGGATCTGCTTAGTCATCGACCGGCCTTATCATGGAATACCCTTATCTTACTCTCCCTCTCCCACCTTGCCTGCGTACTGTATTCGTACAGTACAGTACAGTACTTCGTCTTTGCCCACCACCCTGCCTTGTCCACCGCCTCATCTCCCACTGGCTCACCTCTGCTGCTCGCCGTCCGCAGGTCATCCCGAACATCTTTCGAGCTGCACCGCTTCTGCAGAAACGCTGCATCGATTGCGTCCCTTTGCAGCAAAAGCAGCAGAGCCTACTCTCTCCTCGCTGCTCGCTCATCGCTACCCACGACTCACGCCTCGCGTCTCAGACGCATTCTTCCCGCCTCCCGCCTCCCGCCTCCCGCCTCCTGCTGCTGTCTGCGGTGATGAGTGTGGACTCTTGAGTGTGGACTCTCGCTCTGCCTCGTCCATCTCGCTCCACCTGCGACGAGGACGGATCCCGTCACCTTCGTGAGCAAGTCCACTTGATCATCTCCCTGCGAGCACGACGGCGTGAGAGAGAGTCTCCCGAGTGAGAGTGACTCCTAAGTGACGGAGACGAACCGACAAAGAGCCAGAGCGTGGCTGCCTGGTTGCCTGGTCTTGTTTGTCCTGGACTCCTGGTCCCGCCTCCAGGAGTCCTCCTGGCCTGTCTTGCCGAGACCAAGACGATCGAAGCACAGGAGCTTGGGCTGTTTGTGCTTTGGCTGCTTCCGCTGCTTTCGCTACTCAGGTTGGGAATCTCGTCACAAGCGCTGGTCCAGACTGCTACACCGTCCACCAAAAAGTTGCTTCTCGCGTTCTACAATTCCGCAGAACACTGTTTCTGCCACCCCCGCTCGCACTGTACCTCCACTTCTTGATTTGCAGGCAATCGACTATCTGTTTCTCTACATCCACGACCGATACCCATCCGATAGCCTCACAGCTCCACACCAAAAGCTTCCCCGCCATCTCCATCCATCTACACAGCCTTGCGCAAACATCAGGCAACTGTCCGCCTTCCGCAGACAGACCTTTTGCCCCAAAAGATCTCGGATATTGGCATCTCGAATGATCATGGCCGGACTATTCAAGCGGGTGTACGATTGGTTGCTGAGGCTGTTCTGGTGAGTGACTGCGGTGGATTCATGAAAAGTCGAGGAGCGACGTTGCCGGCAAGAAAAGCAAAAAGCAAAAAAAAAAATTCCCATCTTCAGCACGAAGATCTCCAATGATTTTTAACCATGCTGACCATGTTTTTGTGGTGGCAGGGCGACTGAGATGGACATTACCATGATCGGACTACAGAACGCCGGCAAGACTTCGCTGTTGAGGGTGTTGGCGGTAAGCCTCTTTGGATCCCAACAGCACCATCGCACTACTTATGCTAACTTCTTCGTGCTTCGCACTTCGCAGGGCGGAGAATTCACCCTCGAGTATGTTTGTTCCCCGATGCTTCCTTCGAATAACCTCCTTCAAACCGAACCCGAGTGTTCCCATCTCCCCCACCTTTTCCTCTCCACCGATAGAGTGTTCCCGCTGACCTGATGTTTCCTTCGTAGCTCCATCCCCACAGTCGGATTCAATATGAAGCGCGTGCAGAAGGGCCATGTGACGCTGAAATGCTGGGATCTTGGAGGGCAACCACGATTTCGGTCCATGTGGGAGCGATACTGCCGAGGGGTGAATGCCATTGTATTCATCGTGGATTCGGCCGATACCGAAGCTCTGCCGGTCGCAAAGGATGAACTGCATCTGTTGCTTGAAAAGCCAGTCCTGGAGGGTATTCCCTTGCTCGTCCTCGGCAACAAATCCGACCTCGAGGAGAAACTATCGGTCGACGAACTGATCGATGCGCTTGACTTGAAAAGCATCTCCCATCGTGAAGTGAGTTGCTATGGGATAAGCGCAAAAGAAGAGACGAACCTGGACGCCGTCTTGCAATGGCTTGTTGCCCGTGCAAGCAAATAGAGGGTGAGATCCTCAGAATAATGTCCCGGAATTTCCAACCCATCTAGAACTCCGGCCACTTGGACCACAAGGTTTCATAATGATAACGAACGAAGACGTTACGAAGTGACGGAAAGACAAAACGAAACATCTCTTTACCGGCCTGCAAGGGCCGTGATATATCTCCTCAGCTCACAGCATTCCTCTTTCCTTCCGACCATCCTCTCACAACACTCTGGACGCGACTGGCGTCTGGATCTCCTCTGGAACGAAAACGAATTTCCCTTACCTGCCGCCATGGCGGACTCCCCTTCATGAAACCCCTTTTGGGACGACGAGATGACTTTGACGGCCAGCGATAGGATCGCCAGCCCGTGACGGCTGGGTTCTTCTTTTTTTCAGCGTGAGGTAGTAGCGGTTGGGGTCTGTTGGAGTGGAATTGTTGATTCCCGGCATGGCTGGGTGTTCCTGGGTGGCCTTGTGGAATATGTATCTAGGATACTCATATGCGTCCAGGACTTGATCCTCGTCTTAATGACCACACTTTTCCTCCTATGTCGTTGGCACCTCATGAGCCTCGATCAAACATTCTCTCGCGTCTTTGGTGAATTGTTGGCAAAGTGGTCTCTTCATCCTGGCTCGCTGAAATCCCTAATTTGACGCAGTGCCTCGGGGACAATGGAATCGCCAAACACGGAAATCGTCAGTATCATGAGTTCGGCATTTCAGACGTTCAATTCTCGCGTACGCGCACATAGTTCGTCAATGGGGAGACAAGTTTTCGTGAAAGCAGAAGCAGAACATGTAGGAGGGAGGCAAGATTGGGAAAGGTCTACAGGAAGCGCGGCCGTGGACTACTGATTATATTTTACAGAGAAGAGGGACGAGGGAAGGCTACGCACAAACCACATTTGATGCGCTGGCAGTGGAAGCACGGTGCATCTCTTGTCTGCAGACGGGGGAGTGGTGATTGGTTAGGACGGGGAGAGGGTCTCCGGGGATGGGGTGGGAGGGGAGGGGAGGCGATGGAGGGGTGGCGTCACGTGTGGGTGATGACGGAGGATGGATGGATGAATTTGTGTTTTAATACGGAGTACGGGGCTGCGAATTACGGAGTAGATGAGGTGAGGTTACAGAGTACTCCTGCGAGTTCCGACTTCCGCGTAAAACCTATAGGGAGACGCAAATGTTCCGTAAAATGCTCTGTAAAATGTATTGTAAAATGACGCGAGACTCCCTAAATATTGTTAGTGTGTGGGTTAGCAAAACCACACTTTGATTCGCCGTATAACCTCAATTTTGCACCCCTGTCCCTTGTAAGCTGTACAGTCCAGCACAGTACTGTACTGTACGTACTGTAGAGTGCGGAGCCGGTATCGTGATTCCATGCAAATACCCAACTACGGACTGATACGTCCGTATAGGAGAAACATCTTAAACCATCCAGATCTACTCCGTACGAAGAACGTTTACGGTGTGTGCACCTTTGGCCACGCAATCTGATGATACCCAAGCCATCTACGCAGCTTCTCATTCGAGAGTTTTTTGGTCCAGTTCGAGCTCAGCCACACAACGGAGGAGACTACAGCCGACGTGAGGAGCTTATTAGCTGACCTTACTTAACCCTCCACAACACCACGCCTTCTCTTCTCTTTGTTTGTGTCAACCAACAACATCGCCATCAACCGACGTCAAAACCGCCGTCAACACCTTTTCCATTTTGCGCAAAACACAACACCCTTCATCAACGCAAACGACCATCGTTGTTGATATCGTCGAGAAACGACATCGTAACTTCGCATTCCCGATAAGTAACGAGTCCTTTTCGGGGACCTCTTTGCGACACACTTCCGAGACATGACGCCAACCAGATCAACAACTGGCACGCTATCAAAGCGATAGTACGTACTTTTTCACCTTTGCAATTGCGATGACTATACTAACATAATCTAGCTGCAATCCAAGTTACGAATACTGCTACCGCTACTCGACATGGAATGATTGGGGTCGTTGGGTCGCACTGGCCATCATCGTCATCGGTCTCCTTGTCGTCGCCTTCCTCTTCTCGTACGTTCATCCCATGTCCATTCTGTCACGGAATATCCTTCCTCCATCACATTCTCAACTAACACACATCGCAGATGCCTCAACAACCGCCGCCGCCGCCGTCGTGGTCTTGCGCCAATGGCGGGTACGGGCTGGGTCCCAGGCTCGAAATACCCTCCTGCTTACAGCCAGAACAACGGCGGATACTACAACAACGCACCACATAACAGGGAAGCGCCTGCGCCACCTTACCAAGCCGCGCAGCCAATGCCAAATCAGCAGACTGGAACAACCTTTAATAGTAATGATGGATATTATGGCCATCATCACCAGAATGGCGTTGAGATGCAGCCACCGGCGAATTCGTATCAACCACAACGAGGAGGTGATGATGTCTATGCGCCACCGCAGGGACCACCGCCAACGAAGGGAAATGCGATAATTTCGTAAGGGGAAGAGAGATAATGGGAACATGATATTGGCGGATATGAAGGGGAGGAATAATGCCTAATGATGAGGCTGTGGGATGCGGTTTTTGATACCTACGACTACGTCTACAAACTGGAAACTCGAGATTGCAGGAGTCTACCAGATGCGTCAAATATGATTCACTGAATATTTTCCTTGGTGGTTTTGTTTCCTACCGGAAGGATGAATTGGGGAGTGCATGGGGGTGGATGTGCTAGCTAATTGCATGTAGAAGGCGAAGCTCATTGACACCTTGATCGGGTTGTCTTTGTCTTCAGATCATGGATTTCTCATTTAAGATCTTCAACATAGGAAAAAAAAACTCGATATTTTGATGAGTCTGAGTTCCCGTGGCTGTGGTTTGTTGCGAGGGATTTCTTATGGCTTCACGCCGCCCAGGTGGGCAGTGCTTACGGAGTTTGGGCAAGTAGCTTTTGTATAGGAAGTGTACCTGTGCCGTACTGTTCGTATATGATCCTACCGATTGAGCCTCCTCAGGCAGAGTAAGATTTCGTGTTCTTCGAAAACCTCGTGGTCTTCATACCCTTGTGATTGGCAAAGGGAGACCAGTTCGTGTAGGTCTGTCTGAGCCTCATTCTTCGTGCAACCCTATGTTTTTGAATCTTACCGTACAGGACAACCGATTCAGACTTCTCAAATCTTCCACCCATCACCCCGCTTCCTTCGAAGGCATCATTCTGGGCAGCTTCAAAGGATCGATTCTTATCCGTTCCCAAGGGGCAAGTTTCATTCACGAGAACCATTCGATATCCCCTCACGAGTCCCGAGTCCCGACGAGGTTGTCCTCCGTACCAAAGGTTCCGTCCGCGCGTCTTGCCACAAAACCCCCTTCTCACCTCGTGAACCTCCTCGTGGATTAATTGGACCCCGCTTTTCGAATCTCCTGCGCCACCAGAAGTCTCACGCACGTGACCGCAAGCCACGCGCCAAATCCGAGAATAACCCCCATCGCTTCGGTTCCCCTAAACTGAAGGATTTCGTCTGCAAGACGCCCCAGGATCGAACTTCTGTCTTCTACTTGCGCAACTACTTCTAGCTTCAGTCGCTCCTTTTTCAATTGCACAAGCTTGAGCGAGTGGAAAGATTTTATTCACGATACGAAACTACGAGACCAAGCTTCGGCCCACCACCGCCGAGTCCCACGTCCTGTTTCAGACAGACATCTCGAGCGAGCTTTCTCAACAAAGGCAACACGAGCTGCAGATTATCTTTTCGTCGGAAAACCTGGGTTAATTTGATTGTTAATTGTTCTGCTCGGATTTTCCTTTATCGAGTTCAAGATCTGGAAAAAGGCCAAAGCGGAGGAGGGATTGGGATCTGCGGATTACGGAAATTGAGGCTAAGATTGACAAAGGGATATGGATTGAAAGAACGCGACGACACTTGTTTGCAATTATTATTGCTCTTGCTGGTTTCGAGGACACCTTTTCGAAACCGAGATATCTGGACCTGCAAATCGCATTCTCGAGGCTCGCGGAATCTCGCGTGCGACTGGGAGCTGGACGAGATGCCGCATATTTCGACCGCGATGGAGAGAAGCGTGAGGAGGAGCCTCGGCGAATACTTTTTCGGGAGCTTGTTAGGGAGGAGGGCGATAACTGGAGAGGTCGACAAAGTTAGGAATGCGTTCTCAAGCTGGGATGCTTGTATGCAGGCAGCGTATTGCAAGTTCGTCCTCCCAAACATCGTTTCGTGACCTCTTGCTAACTGGTACTTCAGATGGCCTGTGATAGCTGTGATTATCATTGGTGGTCTAATAATCCTCTCGGTCCTCTGGTGTTGCGTGCGATGTCTGTGCTGTGGGATGTCGTGTTGCTGTAGTTGTTTCTCCTTCATGAATTGCTGCTGTGGAGGATGCTGTGATGGGAAGAAGAATGCACCGCATAAACATCTCGATGGGAACGACAAGGGAGGATTCTCACCTCCGCACGATCAAGGATATCAAGCGCCAGATCCAATGATGGGAGGAGCCTTACCACAGACTCAGGGCCTCATCACTTCTCGCGATCCTCCGCCGCCTCAATTCGCGCAATTCGAAATCGGCAAGAATGGGCTATATGTCGAACCAAAAGCTGTGAGCGACGACGCTCTACCACCAATGCCGAGTTGGGATGCTGCCGCGAAGAAACATGTAGCGGAAGAAGAGAAGGATGCTGTAGAATTGAAGAACTTGGATCCCAACGCGCAATCAAGTTTGCCTCTGATGACTGGAGCTGCACCACCTGCCAACAACATGCCGCCCAGTCCTGCGCATGATCTTGCGAGTCCTTATAGCCAGCCTGGTAAAACTATTGGCGGGAATGGATATGCAAATGTGCCTTCTCGTTCGCCAGTAAATCAGCAAAATGGTTTCAATGGAAATGGAAATATGGGTTATAGAGGATCTCCTTCTCCCGGACCGGGTCGAGGTGGACCAAGGCCGGGATATGGACCGAATTCGACACAAGACATGAATAGAGGTTACTTCCCACCACAAGGGCAAGATCAATTTGGTGATGACCAGTACATGGGAGCGATGAGTAATGGAAGACCGCCACCGCAACGACAATACTCCAACAATAGTCCTGGCCCACGCCAGTTTCCTCCTCAACCTACAAGACAATTCTCTAATGACTCTTCGAGGCCACTCAATCCAGAAAGACAGTACCCAGAGAGATCACAAGATGGCTTCCAACAGAACGGTCCGCCACCACGAGGTCCATCGAGAGGCCCAGGCCCAGGACCACGATATGAGGACTTCCAAGCAAATGGCCCTCCACCACGGGGCCCTGCGAGAGATCCTTCACGAGGTCCAGTTTCCAGACAGGGATATGATCAATTTCAGGCAAACGGGCCTCCACCAAGAGGGCCATCAAGGGGACCGGGTCCTAATAGACTATATGATAACCAGCAAGGTCCACCAAGAGGACCCTCACGAGGTCCAACACCAGGACAAGGACCTGCGAGAATAGCGAGCCCTGGGCCTATTAACAGTGGCGGATTCGACTTTGGAGCTGGTCAGCAACAACCATACTCTAGACCTACGCCACCTCCACAAGATATTCCCTATGGACGTGGCCCAACCCAGCGACAAGACAGTAGAGATCCTTACTACGATGGAGCGAGTGAAGCTGGCCCTCCAACATACGCGAGCAGAAGTCCACCTCCACAGGAGCCTGCGTATCCTGGGTACAAACCATACACGCCTCCAGTCTAACCTGCTGTTCGAAGTGGAGGTGCCCCAGATGTTCTAACGCCTGGCGGGGGAAGACAACCTCAACGGTGGGATCCTGCCCAGCAATAAATAAGTGGACGTGTAGGATAATGGACTCATGATGGTCAATTTGTCGATTGAATGAAGATCGGCAGCTTTGCTTGTATAATCGGTTCGGATACCCTACTTTTGTTTTGTTTGTGTTAGTTTGCATCGTTCTCAGAAAAGCAAGGCTCGAACTGTATATACTACCCCTATCAGCCTTTGTCTGGCGAATCTGCATTCATCGGCGTTCTTTTCTTCTTGCTTTTGCTTGGGTTGAGCAAATAACAAGAAGTTGCAAGAATCTGAAGCATGCATGCATGATGGGAGTTATCTCTTGTTTGTTGAGGAATTTTTGGATAATGGTGTGGGTGTTGACGGTGGTAAATTATTGCATGCGAGACTATATTAAGCGGGGAATGAAGATCTTGTGAATACTCCCTATCCCACTATTTCTTGTATTGCTGCTCATGGCATTGTTTCTGTGTTGATGGCATTCTCCCTGCCAATCTCTGAAGCCAAGAGCAATAAAGCATGGTAGTTTAACATTCTGCTAGCATATGCTATATTTCTCATTTCTGCTTTCGATATTACCAGCTTTTGATTTTCGATATTACAATACAACGCTACATACTACTCCCGCTCAAACATTCTTGCCCCTTCTACGGTCTACCCCGCCTACTGCATCTCGATCACAACCTGACCTTCATCTGAGCTGTCATCGATGTAGCAGCACTCAATATTCTCACGTATCGTACTAGGGCGCCCATCCGCCCTCGTCCTTCTGCCATCATACCCCCTTGTCGCCGACTGAGATGGTGAACCCGAGGGCAGCCGGACACTAGGCGGTGCCCTTGGTGCTTGTGAAGTGCCACTTCTAGATGGTTGGTAAACGCCGCTCGCTGCTGTGTTCCTGGGAGAGCCGCGGTTTTGGTAGTCTGCTGTTTGTGATTTGCTTCTGGCTGTGCTAGGCCGGTAGGTCGAAGGCGGGGCTCGGGGACGTTGTTGTGAAGACGATGAGGGTGGGCGTTGGGATGTACTTGGTTGGTAGGAGGTGACTGAGGGGGGGGCGCGAAGGAGTTGTTGCGAGATGGAGGATGGTGGTCCTTGAGAATCGCTCCGTGCTCGTGATGATGGCATCTGACAGGTCCCTCCCCGAGAAGTATCTCTCATTGATATCGCCCCTGGGGTACCACTCCCCATCCTCGACGACGGCGGCTGAGGAGCTTCTCTCATCAACATCGTCCCCGCGCATCTCGCCATCTGACTCCTCGCCCTCAACTCCGCAAGCCCCTCAAACGTCGTCCTCGTCCTTCCCACAAACGCCGCCGGTACCCTGCTCGGCACCGCACTCGGGCCCAGCCTTACAGCATCGTAGTTCCGGGCTTTACAGTCGGGGCAGAGCGAGGGGGTGGGGGTTTCCAGGACGTAGTCGGGTTCGGATTCATACCGCTAGGAGGGGGGTTAGGTTTTGTGCTAGGGGGGAGAGGGGGGAGTGTAGGAGGCGCAACGATGTGAAATAGAGCCGTGTGTGAGAGAAGAGAGGATCCAGCAACTTACTTCAAGACCATCAATCTCGCAGTGTCCAAAGTCATGACCGCAGGTCAGTGACTTCTCGCAATGCTTCTCCCATATCAGTCATCCTTCTCCTTGCCGGCCTCACAAGTCATGGGGTCACTCTACCTTAAACCAAGCCACGATCTTCTCGCCATCTGGTGGCACGATATTACGGCAAGCGAAGCAAGAGCCGGGGAGTGTGGTTTCTTTCTGGTGTCCCAGGGGCTGACTGGCTGCTATGCATTTCTTATGGGGGCAGTCGCTGGTGTCGATGTAGGCTAGGAGGTAGGGGGTGTTGGTGCCGTTGTGGGGGCAAGCTTTGAAGGCTAGGCTTACGGGAATACACATCTTTTGGTCGTAAGCCCGGGCTGTGGTTCTGGAAGGAAGCGGTGTGAGAGGCGAGTGGCCTCAAGGGGGGAGGACGGGCATTTTTCAAGGGGCGAGACGAATGGTCGTGTGAATGGAGAATGGAAAGCTGGCGATCATCTGCGCCGGGGAATGGATTGGATTGGAAAGCAGCCTTCCAAACTAGAAGATCTAAGTCGATTTGCTCCGTGTGAATGGCGCCCGCTTCCTCCTACTCCCTCGCGTTCGAATTAGGCGCATAAGCGAAATCTATCTATCTTTACGCGAGGGCCCTAACCGAGTCGCTGCACCTCCCACAATATCAGAAACAGAAACCTACCATACATACATCGCCCACCTCAATGGTATGTATGGCGGGGGCCAAGCGACCTCTCTTTCCTTTCTGCAAAAGGGATTTAATAAACAAAATCCCGGCGCCCCGCTAGTCGTGGGAGGCCGCCCGGGTGTAAACCAGGAGAGCAGCTTTGTCATGCATTCCTATTGGTCCTCCTTGTTGGACTTGCAAGTTTCCTCCTGGTTTGCGGCCTGTGGAGATGTGAAGGCGAAGACGAGTGTGATGTGCGGTTTGAGATAGGGGAAGTTGTGTCTCCTCGTCTTTTTTTCTCTCTTTTTCTTTCTTCTTTTCTTTTCTTTGTTGCGAGACCATGCTTCTCCACGAGGATGCGGACGCCTTGGTAGCTAGTGCTTCCCATCCCGTATTGTATTGGCAGCTCGCATTTGGACAAGATTGGATTCCATTTAACCAACGCAAGGATGTTTTTCGAAATGTGCTGTACTCGAGTTCTCCCACTCGCACGTTACCGGATGCTGATTCGTGTGGCAAATACCAAGGGACGCCGTCTCTTCTTGTGAAATTCCTTGCATTATCGAGAATCGAGTTTGATATTTCGGCTCTTATACATATGGCTCCACAGAATTACATCGTATCCGTAGAAAACTCCGAAATAGCCGATGGTGTTGTTCTTCTCGATACGGAAAGCTAGGACTGGGTGCAGGGGCCCACCAATGCAACATGACGTTGAGTCTTGGGATTTTCTTTCTCCACGAAATCTGACAACCTTCTTTCTCTGATATTTTCCCAGACTGCATCTACTCCGTACGTTCTCCGTCGTACGTTCTCCGTCGTACGTTGCAAGCCCTCCTTACATGTCCAATATTTGACGGATTGGCGACGGCCTCCTGATTCAAGAATATCTCGGCTATGCCCCAAATCGCGATGGCCTTGTCCTTGTATGTACCTTTCCGAGCATAATCTGCTGTCAAGTGTCAGCTGCCCCCAAAAAAATTCACTCGCTAGTAACAGGCAGCGAGGACGTACACCGACATAGCTCTATTTAATGCTCACTTGTCTCGGCGAGGTGTCATAGTTGAGGCTCTCCTGCGGCTTAGCCTCCAGGTTTGAAGTTTGCAAACATCGTATCCTAGCGGAGCAGGGTGTTTGCAGATTTCCCCAAGGAAGTTTGGCGGTCGTTGTCTCTTTACCGAGCCGACTAAGGGGTATGGGTTGTTAGGGGGTATCCTTGATTTGGTGTCACTAGGTGAGACCATGAGAGCCTTGCGTGTACTACGTACAACGTATATATTTGATGGCTTTTCCCTTCGAGTCCCCTTTTCATTTCAGGCATCACTACCACCGAAGACATTCCTCTGCGTCGTACTCGAAAGAAACCAAGCAATCATCCTCACTCGGAAAAGACCCACAACTCACTCTATCTGACCTCAATTTCATCCACAACTTCAAAACAAAAATCAAGATGTGTTTGTTCTCCTCTCCGTCACCGAAACGCGGACGCAAGCACCATTATGTCGAAGAAATCGTTATGGCGCCACGACCAGTCTCCCGACGCTCACACTCTCACCACTCACATCATCCTCACGCTCATAGTCGAGCGTCATATACTTCTTTCACTCGAACGACAAAACCAACGAACGCAATATATTATCCTTCCCCAAGAGTGAGCACAAACAGCCGTCGGAGGAGTGGTCCAGTCGTGTTTGATCAAAGGAAGAGCACACGTTCATACCGGTAGTCTGTGGGAGAAAATGAGGGAATGACTGGTTGGGATTGACTGGATGTGAAGCAGATTAACGGTGCAGAATTGGATTAGGAGTAATATCTATTTGGGGGTATGGGCAACATGGTACTTGATGTTCACGGTTTTTTATGAGGAGCTCTCAGCCGTTCTGATTCCCGGGTGAGAATGGTCTTATTCCGCCTGAGGTCTAATGTTTTAATAGACTTGCAATTAATGATCAATGACTTCTTCTCAGTCAGTTCCCGACCCTCACTTTCTCATCCGCTACTCGAGCAGTGGCTACAAGTTCATCATATTGATAGGCGAAAGATGTCGGAAGCCTGCGCTTCATCACCTGCATTCACACAGTCAACATAAACTACTTGATGGCTTGCTAGACAATAGTTCTCGACAAGCAATCATGGGATGAG
Organism: Amylocarpus encephaloides; assembly: GCA_019669835.1. Taxonomy (NCBI): domain Eukaryota; kingdom Fungi; phylum Ascomycota; class Leotiomycetes; order Helotiales; genus Amylocarpus; species Amylocarpus encephaloides. Next base: position 63,167 of record MU251554.1, read on the forward strand.
GGTGTTCGAATACCCTGATTTTCAACCCCCCTTTTGTCGCTTGGCAGCCGCGTCGGGTAGCGACGTCATTCTCTGCAAGCCACCATTCAGACCTCAACAACACAGCTCTATCCTAGAAAGCTATAAACACTCCAAACCCTAACCCGGAACATATCCATCGCTTTAATTCTTCAAACTCGAGTTCTGAATATCAGACGTGCTACATAAATATCCCAAATATCCCAAATATTCATCCTTGGTATGTGGTGACCCCTGTTAGTGACGTTGAAGCCATCGCGGGGTCGCAGTGGAAGCTGCGATGGCAAGGTCGGAATAGCACCATTTTGAGAGGCAACTGACGGTCTCAATGGCAGGAGCCATAGGATCTGCGATTATATCTCGCTCTACATCATGTAAGTCAAACTTCGTTTTCTTACACTTTTTGGCGCAATCACCATGTTGCGCCGCAACAATTCCAAAAGCACCAGGAAGTCTAGATCGTCTGATAAGGAGAACCCTTTGACACATCTGCAAGCATTCTCCTTATATCTTCAATGCAACGCTCAAATACTGACAGGACCTCGCTGCTAGGAATCGCGCTCTCTCAATTCGCTCCGGAAAGTCCAATAAGAATACCGGCGGCGCAACTTCAGGAAGCGCACGCCATGGATTTAGTTTCAACTCTCTTCGTGGCACCATACAGCCAGAGCTCAGCAAGAAGCTCTACAAATTGATCAAATCCGAAAACCACCTCATCCAATTCTACGAGAATGCCGGCAAGGAGCGGGTTGCAATTGCTACCCAGCTCTCCGACTGGGGCGAAGCTACCACTGATGACGCGGTTAGTGATATCTCGGATAAGATTGGAGTTCTGTTGAGCGAGATTGGAGAGCAGGAGGACTTGTACGCCCACAGTATCGATGACAGTCGAGCTGTTCTTAAGGCGATTCGAAACACAGAGAAGAGCGTCCAGCCTAGCAGAGACCACAAGGCGAAGATTGCTGATGAGATTGCGAAATTGAAGGCTAAGGAGCCAGAGAGTGCGAGGTTGATTACGTTGGAACAGGAGCTTGTTCGTGCTGAGGCGGAGAACTTGGTTGCCGAGGCGCAGTTGACGAATGTCGTAAGTGTTTTCGAAGCGATGATACTAGATGCTGCTAACAAAACTAGACACGTCAAAAGATGAAGGAGGCATATGCTTCCGAATTTGCTGCAACAATCGAGCGTGCTGAGAAACAGATCATCCTCGCCCGTCACGGCCGTAGACTCCTCAACCTTTTAGATGATACTCCTGTTATTCCAGGAGACGTTCGTCCAGCCTATGAGCACAGCGGTCAAGCCAGGCAAGTCTTAAATGATGCGGAAGATGATCTAAGAGAATGGGCACACGATTTGGAAGATGTTCCATCAAATGCCAACCTAGGGTCCAACCTAATGCCACAGGCACAACAACAAGAAGTCTCACAATCAGAGATTGGTGATGAAAGCGTGGCTGGTCATACACATCAAGAGTCTTCTGAAATCGGAGGAGTCGAGGGAAGTCGAATCAGCAGTGGCACATCTGTCGCCACTGGGCAGCCACCTAGCCAGAGCTACGCTCCAAGTGAGGCGGAAACCACATCGAGATCTCAGATTGCATGAGAAACATGAAACTCGAACTCTTTCCTTTGTAGGCACTTTTCTTTCTCGGGGGGATATTTGGTGCAAAGGGACACGTGCAGTACAAGTGCACATATGGACTTTTCCTTTGGGTCACGGTGGGCTTTCGGCAGGCGGGCAGATTGGTACGACGGAAGTGGTTTGGGCTGGATTCCTTTTGTAAATGTATTAGTACTTCGGAACACGTTTCTAGGTTGTTCATGTGTAAGACTCGTGCTTGTATTTCCACGCGTTGCGTTTTTTAGTGAGAATTGGTTGGCGAGAGAATGAACCATCATTTCTTTTCCGCGGCATTCTCCAACCTTTGCAGCACCTATTCACTACTAACTAACTAATACGGACGCCGCCAGCGGCAGAGCTCCTCGATATCAAACTTCAGAAGTTTAACACCGGAGTTAGCATTGGTGGTCTAAAGCTGCACTGATAACCCCAACCCCACGTTCTCAAGCCATCAAGTGTTTGTGGTGGTGGCTATGCGGAGGTACATACCGTGCCGTTTAGGGGGTACTCGAGTACTGTATTGATGTGATTGTTTTGGAACGCTTCCAATAACCTTACGTGCAGTGGAAATTCTAATCGTGCGGTTACTGAAACCCCACCTACCCAGGCCATGGCATTGAGGATAATAAGCTCGCCACTTAAAACGCTGATTTCGTGGACGTGGTTCCCTACAAGACAGCAACAAGCCTGCTTCGACGAAATTATACTCTCTATTAGTCTCGGTGGCTCCAGGAGATTTCCTCGGCGGGACATTCTCTGGGAGACTTCAATATGTCGATCAGAAGCCCGTAAAAGCTGTCAAGGGATCCGTTCCGGGGCTTTGGCTGGATCATTTAGAGATACCAGGAAAGCTTAATCAGATGAAGGTGGCAAAGCGTGGCGAGAAGTCGAAGGGTTGTCTTGCGTGCGTGGGAGTAAACAAGACTATGTTTTTTTCAAGAGCGACGACATGTAACTTAAATGAGCCTAACAATTAATTTATACCGTGACCAGATCTAATTTAGTACAATACCCCGCATGGACTTGCCATGCATTGTAATAGCAGGCTTAATTGGTTTACTTCTATGGAGCTCGCAACCCGTGGGAAGCCCTCTGAGAGCACTGCATAACACATCCACTATACAGAGAAGTAGGTCCTCAACCAGGGAAGATAAATATCAATCATATTACTAATTGGAGAAGGCTACAAGAAGCGTTTTCAGACCTGTTTCAAGATAGAAAGGAAGCCTTGTTGCGAGGTCCCCCTCAGCATATCGACAATGCTAGTGATCAAGCTATTCCAAACCGGAACGACAATCGATTTGCAATACTAAGTAATTCAGGTAAAGATACCGACGAATCTCAGAGCGTTGCATCCTCTGGTATCACTAGTCAGGACATATCTCAGGGCACACAAGAGAACTCGGCATCGTCATTCTACCCTGTGCTCCAAGATGACCCCCTTGAAGCACTTATCGAGATCCATCTTTTGTTGTGAGTAAGTTCAAATTGCAAAATGCTCATTTCTAGGATTATAATACTTACGAACTTCAGGAACTGGATTCATTATGTGAGATTATAAAGTGCTTCTGGGAACAAGCCTCTGACAAAACTATGCCACTACCGGTCGCTGCATGGCTTACAAATGTCGCCTATGAACGTGTAAAGAGCTTGTGTACTGGTATAAAAGACATCGATAAGGACGTACAAGAGCATTAAGATGTTTATATTAGCATCGTCAATCAACTCGGAATTGCCTTCTCTTCATCTCCGACGGACCCCAAGTACGATAATTTCACACAAGGTCGAGGGATGATGTTCCCATGGATAGCGATCTCGCATTTCAAGAACGAATGGAACCAAAATCGAAAATCGCTCCCCGAATTGGTCGGCAGGACCCAGTGAAGCTTATATCCCCGCTCTCCAAATTTCTCTCCAAGACTCAACGAGATAGTATCACAAAGGATCTAAATAAGCTAGCTTTCACAGAACTGCTGACCAAAATGCGATCGATGGCACTCCGCGAATTCACTGGACAGAGGCCTGTAGCCAGCATTCAATACTCTGCTATATTTGCACTTTGTCAACAGATCATGATGGAGATGGCTGATCTCAAATTACAAGAAGCATGGAGATGTTACGTTAGCAAATACGCAACAAGGCTTCATCTTTGTCGAGACACTTCTGGTCACAATAGTAGAGCACTAAAGAGATGCCCAGAAGTCGAAGCTTCTCCCTCATCTCTCTTCTCTTCACTTGGCTCGTTAAGCTATATTGAAGTTCTGCTCTGGGAAACAGCTAGCTGATTTTATATGGGAGTACTGATGTTTGGATGTATCAGCATTCAGCGATTTCAAAAGCGGTTTTTACACATTACCTTGACCTCATGGGTGACCGCAAGTTACACCGAGCGGTCCATCAGTGATAATTTGATTGATTAGGCCAACTATAAATCATTTGGTAAACCATTAGGTCGTGCGATTGGGCTATATTAAGACGCCTCCGACTCAACACTGCATCATCGAGAGGGTTCATGCCCCCTAGAGTTGCCGAGTCTTTCCTCCACACACGGAGTCAGACACAATACTGTCAACGAACCTTACCTTCCACTGCTCTAAGCCCAATTCGAGGGACTTGACAGAGGCCAATGGCCCGGTAAGAATCATTTAACGGCAGGTAGTCAAGTTGCCATGGACTTCTGATGATGACTGTGGCGGAATTTGTGTATTCTGTCTAATGTTGTTGGGATCTCACGTATGAAGAAAAGATCTATTATACATGAGATGTTCGCTGCAGGGCCACGGGTCAAGAACAACATAATGCCAAGGTCTGTGTACATCCTTCGTGCTAGAGAGACGGTGGCTACTCTCTACAGGGTGTATTGATTGTAAAAACGAGGTTAGCGCCACAGCAGATCCACCAATAGCCTGACTGTAAAATCAGCTGTTCTAACCCAA